>BSBK01007815.1:605000-767500 GCA_027943335.1 Chamaecyparis obtusa | reverse complement strand
CCTTAGGAGTCACATTCCTTTATGGGATAATATATATGTTGATTGTAAATCAATTTCGGAAGATACCATTATTATTAAGAAAGGTAACAGATATATGTATGACAACAGAGATTGAGACCTGTATTTTGATATAATATATGATGATATAATAAAATATAATGTGGATGAATGTTTTTTTCTTTGTGATTAAGTATGAATGGTCTATTTTATTAAGTCACTATTGCTTATTGGGTTCTTTGGGGTATGAACTAACTACATAAGACATCTTGGGATATAGATTCCTAGACTGTACATATCCATTTCTCTTGCAGACATATGGATAAAAAGATAATGGTTGGAAATTTTTTATAGAAACTTTAAATATTATTGATATATAAAATAAAATAAATGATTGATATCCACCTCCTCTTCCTAGTGTTCTTTCTGTGATAGTATAATGACCTCTTCTACTTCTGTTTTGTTTTCAGACTGTTGCCCCCTGAACATTTTTCTTGGTGTTCTTGTTCTCTTCACATATCCATCTATTTTAATTTTGTTTTACTCCAAATTACCCCCTTTTTGAACTTTTAGAACAAGATACTTTTCACCCTTTTTAAAAATTGACAATATGAACATTTTTCATAAAAGAACCACTGTTGCTTAAATAGTAGGCCATGTTAAATTGGAAAAAGTTTAAATATTGAATTATCTAAATAATGTACTACCACCCAAACTACACAACCCCTAAAAAACTAAAGAAACAAAATATCGTAAAGCTTCTAAAATGTTATATAACCCAGAGATTGCATTGTACTGACTACTAGCTTAATGGTAGCTTGTTCTGTTAATGAGTGTTTTGAAACAAACAATCCTCACAATTTTTTGGTGTCAGTTATAACATTTGATATGCTTGAGGGTCGAGGTCCTTATACAGGTAGATGTGTTGCATAGTAATTGTGAAAGGAAATCATAAAGACAATTTGAGTACACAAGCTTTGCCCTTGCGTTAAAAGTAAACCAACTTATGAGTTTAATGTTTCAAATATGTCCAATAGCTATAACTCAACTTGTTTGAGTGAGGAAATGTGTCTAAAAACAATAAAATTGAAGATTTTATTAACAAAGAAATAAAGATTTTATTAACAAAGAAATATTAAAATCCAATTTAAGTTATTAAACAAATATTGTAATTTTTAATAGCTAAAATTTAACAAAAGTTGTATTTAATATGAGTTTATAAAGGTATGTTCTTTTGAGTAAGTTATTTGGTAGATGCCTTTTTTCCTAAGAGTGAGAAGGAATATAAGGGTATTCATTCTAGGTTCATAGGAGGTGACCATCTTAGTGTTCAAATGAGGGGCTAGGGAGGATGATAGTGAGGGGAAATTTCGTGTGTTATTCCTTAAAGGAAAAGATGGGGATAATAGAAAAAGATCAAGAATTAAATGGATTTTAGGTTCTAGTTCACTCTAATAGAGTCTCAAGAAAATAGGGTTTGGACTATAGATTATAGGATCATGAAGCTCTTGTATTGCTCATTGCATTTGAAGCTATACTTGTAACTTGTTTTTGGTAAAAGTGTTTTTTTTTCGCATGAATTATAGGATTAGCAATCCAAGAAGTTTGGTAGAAGTTGTGAAAATTACGGTAGAGTTACTAAGTGTAGTAGTTAAGCTGTGTTGCAAAGGCAAAAGATGCATTTGGCTACAAAGTATTGGTGAACTTTACTCTATGTAGATCCTTCAAGAAAATCGAAGTAGTGAAGTTCAATGGAGAAGATTAGGAATTGTTGTATTTGTAGCAGTCAATAGTAGTTGTTTCTTTTTTTTGGAGGAGCACAATGTTATGTTGATATCGGGGTAACGTTATTCTCATTTCTTTGATGCGAAAACCTTGTGTATTTCTACAACATGGGTCCCAGTTGCTTTGTTTTCAAAGGTTTTTTAAATACAGATTATCTTCTCTGAGATCAACGCATCAGATTTTATCGTGTTTGCACGATTAAATCTAAGGTGCAAGAAATGTTAAGTATGTAGGTGAATGCGATGGAAAACGTTGTTCAACATGGTTTCGCCATTTTGGCAAAAATGTTGTGTGCTTTTGCACCTATGACAAACATGACCTGAGAATAGAATATTTAATGCTAGGCCGCATTTTTTGACTTCTACTTGCGACACAAATACTTCTCCTTCCTTTGTTGCCTCTTGCAGAGGGTATGAGCTTGATTTTCTTGACTACAGGGGCATTTATTGGGCCATTTTTGTCACTTTCAAGATCATATTTTTGTCTAATATTTCTTAACCCAACTTCTATGTAACTCAACTCCAGTGTGGTTGGAGTTTGAACTTCATTCCTAAATATCAATTAGCCATATCAACATATTTTTTGTTGAGGTATTCAAAATCGCCCCCCCCCCCAAAAAAAAAAAAGAAAAAAGAAGAAGAAGTTAGATTGATAGTTATGCACTAAGTCATGTTTTATTGGTGTACTGATGTGACATCACATTATATGTTACTTTTTAGAACCCGCCTTCACTTTCAAGTGCTTCTGTAAAATGAAAAAAGAATTTGTACAACATTATTAGAAAGAAAGAAGAAACTCGCTTGCAATTGTTCTCAAATTAAGTTTGGGTTTGTGATGTTGCTTCCCCCCTCTTTTTAAATACTTCAATTTACATTTTTCCCTTCCCTCATTTAAGCCAACTATTTATTTCTTAATGAATTTGTCTTTTCCTCTTCTACAAGTTCACATGTGCTCCTCCAAAAAAAAGAAACACGTACTGTTGACTGCTACAGATACAACAATTCCTAATATGCTCCACTGAACTTCACTGCTTCGGTTTTCTTGAAGGATATGCATAGAGTAAAATCCACCTATACTTTGTAGTCAAATTTTCAATGTTCAGTTCTCTTATATACAATACTTCCTTCCACCATGCTACATCTTTGTAGAAGTACACTTCAAAACACTTCCTTTAATTTAGTTGCCGACACATTTTGCTTCCACTTCTTAGACTTTTACTCTATCTTTTGTAGTGAGAAGCTACCCAAGTGGTTTTGGATGCACGAGACAACAATAATTATTTTGTATAAATTTTCCTTATTTATGTTCAAGGTAAATAATTGCTTGTTACTTGTTTAGGGTTCAAACAATCCCTATTCTCCAATTCTTTACATTGAAAAAATTCTTTCTCAATTAATTTCGTTACATTACGTTGACTTCTCATTTACACTTTTAAACACTTATTTCTCTTATGTCATGCTTCAATTATGTTTTCAAATTAAATGCCTATTAGTGCATCCCTTGCACCTCCATTGGATGCAAGTGCTAGTATATATGTATATGCATGTATATGTAGATGCATATTTCTATCCATATATACTTACATAATCGAAAAAGGATGGGAGAAAAAGGATGAGGTTTTTTGCTGTTTCATTGACTTTAGAAAGGCTTTCGACACCATCCCTAGGGATAAGCTTTGGCTTAGAATGGAAGAATTGGAGATCCCCATACATCTCAGAGCTGTTGTTCATAGGATGTATGAAGAGGTAAAATTCAAAATCAAAACCTTAGCCAACATTTCTAAATGTTTTAGGAGCGATATTGGGGTCAAATAGGGCTACCCTCTATCTCCTACTTTGTTTGGCCTATATATTGACAAACTTGAAGAATGGTTAAACATGCAAAATGGTGAGGGTATTCAGTTGGGAGCATATTTAATAAGGCTGCTCTTATATGCAGATGACCTCATTTTGATTGCCAAATGCGCCTATGGTTTGCAAGCACATCTATCTTCCCTTGAGCATTTTTGCAGAATGGTGGGAATGCAGGTCAATATTAGCAAGACTAAAGTCATGGTTTTCTATAAGAGTAAAAAACAACATTATCATAAGTTCTATTTCGAAGGAAGCATTCTTGAGGAAGTGATGGAGTACAAATATATTGGCATTGACTTCAACAAAAACCTAATGTGGAATGGTTGCAGAAAGAAAAGAACGTTAGGTGGTTGGAAGGTGCTTTATGCTCTCCAAAATAGATGTCGGGAGGTTGAAATGTGGGATTGGAAAACTAATCATACTTTGTTTGGTCTTCTAGTTCTGCCGGTTGTTCTTTATGGGTGCAAATTATGGGCCAGCAGCACTTCATCCTCACAATGGAAGAAAATCGAGGGAATTCAAAAACATTTGATCACTAACAAGTTTAAAATCAAAAGCACGGTCCCATATGATATATTGCTTAGTGAAATGGGGGCTGCCCCTATTGAGGCACTTGCTATGGTGCATCTTATAAGCTATTTAAAAAGAATTGAAAAAATGGAAGAAGGTAGATGGCCTAAAGTTGTCTTCAATGATATATTGTGCAAAAGTAAAAAAACGTGGATGCAACAACACATAAAGTGGATGAGTAAATGGGATATCCATTTCAATATGTGTCCCACAAATAACAAAGATATAAAAGTCTTCGTTATGGATAAATTTTACAAGAGAAATTGGGGAAATGAGCTTGGAAGGAAGAAAACATATTACATCAATGAATTCAACCCCTCGTGTGATCAACTTCAAAAAGCATACATAGGGGCTAACATTTCTTGGAGAGCTAAAACTCTTATTGCTCAGCTGAGAACCAATTCTCATCAAGTCCGATGTGAGACCAGGCAGTGGAAGAGGTCAAAAGAGGCTTGGGAGGAGAGAGTTTGCACGTTTTGCAATTCTGGAACTGTGGAAACCAAACAACACTTTATTGTAGAATGTGATGCATATAAGGACAATATGGACAAATTTGTAAGTTTTTTATCCGATAACTCTTGGCATAATCTATTCAGCGAGGAGTGCATCGAGAAGTTAGGAGTGTTCATCGTCAACTTGCATAAGAAAAAAACCGAGTTACTAAAACTGGCCTAACTTTGGCGGACTGTCCCATAGGTCGTTAAAATTATCTATTCTATTCTATTTTATATGTGTCACACTTTTTAAAATTTTAAATAACTTGGATATACTTTGATTGCCGCAACAATAGAAACAAATCATATATATACAGACGAGGGCTAAAATGAAAATCAAACTGCGTTTATATCAGACAAGAAAAGTGCGCATCGAAAGAGCAGTGGGGCGAAGAGAAGACACAATCAAGAAAAATGTCTCAGGCGAAAAGGAAAACGTTCTTATTTCTTTCAACAAAGCGCCATTTCACTTCCACCATTACTGCATTAACAAAATTTCAAACTAAAACAAATACAGATATCAAGACTAAATTCAAACCCAATGAGATTGCAAATATCAAAGCCAAACCTAATACTAGAAAACCCAGCTGTACAAAGAATACCGCTGGAAATGCCAAGTTCATTGAACATATAAACAGATTCTGCAAGGAAGGTCGATTGAATCAGGCTGTAGGAATTCTGAAAGACATGGACAGACAAGGTGTCCGTGCCGAGGTCTCAGCATATGCTTCTCTGTTGCAGTGCTGTCTGGAGACTAAATCTGTTGCACAAGGGAGAAAAGTTCATAATCACATGATTGAAAATGGTTTCAGCTTGGATTTGTTTCTGGGTACTAAACTTGTTGTCATGTATGCCAAGGGCGGGAGTCTGGAGGAAGCGCGCAGGGTGTTTGACGAAATGCCCAAGAGAACTGCGGTTTCCTGGACTGCTATGATTGCAGGCTATGCCAAAGGGAAATCTCAAGAGGCTTTGGAATTGTTCTACGAGATGCAGCGGACGGGTGTCGTACCTGATAAATTTACGTTTACCAGCGTTCTTCCGGCTTGCGCGAGGTTGGGCTCTCTGGAACATGGCAAGAAAGTCCACCGAGAAATAAAAAGCATGGGATTTGAGGATAATGTTTTTGTGGGCAGTGGGCTTGTGGATATGTATGTGAAATGTGGAAGTGTGAAAGATGCACGTATCGTGTTTAACAAAATGCCTGAACGAAATGTGGTTTCCTGGACTGCCATGGTTGCAGGATATGCCCAGAATGGGAAGGTGGCTATGGCGCGGGAACTGTTTGATAAAATGCCTGAGAGAAATGTGGTGTCGTGGAATGCGATGCTCGCGGGTTATGCTGAGCATGGGATGGTTGATCAAGCTGAAAAGCTGTTTGAGCAAATGAAAGAACGGAACACAGCGTCATGGAACGGGATGATTGCAGCATATTTACGTGGTGGGAATGTGGAGAAGGCCTTGGAGATCTATGAGAAAATGCCAGACAGGGATATAATTACCTGGAATACATTGATCTCGGCATTCGCACAGAACTGGTGTTTTAATGATGCACTATATATTTATAAACAAATGAAACAGGCAGGTGTGAAGCCCAATTCTACTACCTTTTCTAGTGTTCTTCCGGCATGCGCTAACTCTGGAGCTGTTGAGCAGGGCAAGGAAATCCACATAGACATAAGAAGAAGTGGACTTGAGCCTAGTTTGTTTGTGGGGAGTGCTCTTGTTGACATGCTCGCCAAATGTGGAAGAATAGACGATGCACGAAAAGTGTTTGATAAAATGCCCGATCGAAATGTTGTCTCGTGGACGGCTATGATTGGAGGGTATGCCATGAACGGGTGCCGCAAAGAGGCTCTTCAAATCTTTAAGAAAATGAAAGATTCGGGCTCAAAGCCAAACCATATTACATTTACTGGTGTCCTGGCTGCATGCTGCCATGCAGGTTTAGTGGATGAAGGTAGGGAGCACTTTGATTCCATGAGAAGAGATCATAACATAACCCCTGAATTAAGCCATTATTGCCACATGGTTGATCTCCTTGGGCGTGCTGGGCGCCTTAACGAGGCGAACGAATTCATCAAAAAAATGCCAGTCGAACCTGATGCTGATATTTGGGTTTCTTTGCTTCGTGCTTGTATAGTTCATAACAAAATAGAACTCGGAAAACATGTGGCAGAACGCCTTTTGAACAGAGAACCTAACAATTTTTCACATTATGTGATGGTTTTAAACATGTATGCTGCTGCTGGCAGATTAGATGAGAGAGAAAAAGTAAGGAAATTGATGAGAGAGAATCAAGTAAAGAAGATGTCAGGGCGAAGCTGGATTGAAATCAATAAAAAGCTACACTCTTTTTGTACTGGAGATAAATTACAGTCAGAGACACCGGAACTTCTTTCTGAATTGCAGCAACTATCTGGACAGATTAAAGAGGTAGGCTCAGAACTAGATAAAAAGTCTGGAGTGCATGATGATGATGACAAGGAGGAGAAAGATATTCTCTATCACCATAGTGTGAAGCTGGCAATTGCATATGGGCTTTTAAACACACCTTCGGGAATGCCTCTCCGGATTGCCAAGAATGTCAGACTGTGCGATGACTGCCACTCTGCCACCAAAACTATTTCAAAGAGTTTTGAACGTCAAATAATTGTGAGAGACGTCAAACGTGTCCATTACTTCAAGGATGGCCAGTGTTCATGCGGGGATTATTGGTAATGAAACAAGATACAAACAAATAAATTCAGTTACCCCTTGTCAGAAATTAGGCAGATTTATGTGTTTTGGCCTCGCCAGCATAAGTCTTTGTGGGATGATGCTATGGAGTAGTCTCCCCCAGCTACAACTAGGCAGATTTGATTCTTTGGCCTAGTTAGCGAAAGTTGTAACGAGATGATGATGCAGAGCAGTCAGAGATTTGTAATATTGAAAACATGTTCTCACAGCAGCTTGGCCGATTCTGCTTTATTGAGTGGATTGTTTGAGTTGGATGGAGCATGACGAGCATGGATTGTTTGAGCTGGATAGATTTTTCAAAATATGATAACATTTTAACTCTGATTTTGGAGTTTTTAACTTTCTCCTCTCAGGGATTTTCTTACTGGCTCGAGTGACTCTACATTTTTACTTCTTTTTATTACAGCAACACAGATAACTTGAAATTGATTTGAATCAAAGCAATTGACAATTCAAAGTTTTCAACAACTGAAGTTTAAACAGCATGAAAGTGAGAATCGCCATTGAGATGAATATCTGTTTTCTGAATAAGCTCAATTAGTGTCTAACATGATTTGTTATGACGGCTAGAATGTAATCAAGGAAGAATTCATACATGACTATTGGAGGCAGTGGATTGCAAGGCCCTTCCCATGTAGTAAATATAGGGAGGGTGGACTTTTTTGTGAGAGTTTAAGGCCTGGTGGCTCCCCTCCCTGGATTTGTCCTCTACTTCTGTGCGTTTGCAGATCTCTTATTTCTGGCTCTTTTATTGGGCGAATGTCCATTTTACTCAGTTTTGAGATTCACTTGATAGAACCCTATTTTGAAAATTTAAAAGTTCATGTTGATTGCTTTTCAGTTTGGCAATATTTTTTTGGAACCTTCTATTTTGGTTACTCACACGGTAAATGAATTCTGGATTTAAATTTTTGAGATGTAATAGCATTTTTACTAAAAGAGGGGTAAAAATTTATTGAAGCACAAAGAGATACAAAACAGAAGAGCTTAACAAAAAGCTATATAGAACCCTATCACGGTCAACAAGTTCATCAAAAACATGGATAAATTAGGGGGCAATTGTCTCTTATCAACAATATTTCAGTCTTGCATGTAAACTGAAGCCCATTTAGTCATACACTCAGCAACACCATTCCACTCTCGAGGGATGTGTGTAAAAATGATAGAGTCAAGAGACCTGCATAACTAGAGAATCTGATTAATAACCAAAGCCAAGTGCCAACTAACATCCCCAAGCTCCTACTTAGTTAACAAATTCACAACCACCTGAGAATTAGTCTCACAAATAATCCTGTGCCAACCACTCACACAACATTGTTCCATAGCAAACAAGATGGCAAAAATCTCCATGTAATTATTAATATGAAAGTTCTTATACACAGAGAAAAGAAACTGGACTTCACCAGAACTACTTGAACAAACTCCGGGGTTCCCTTGAGAAGAACCATCAGTGTTGATTTTGAGAACTCCAGGCAGAGGAGTCCAATGCCCCTCACGATTGACACACTGCAAAGGATGTCTGGTCTTACTACTATATTGTTGACCAACAAACATTGGCACCCCTCACTAAAGAGGAAAATTGAGGCAATTGCATATAACAATATCTCTAGGATCCATACCTCCATTCAACTCACACTTCGCTAGAATTGTCTCACGAAGAGAATGGATAATTTTCCACCATAGATACATGATCCCAATCAAACCCTGAAAAATCCTCCTATTCCTCTCCAACCAAACATGCCAAAGAATAGAAGATGGACCAAGAGCCCAAGCAACCTAAAGAAAAGAGGCTTTAGAAGGGGAATGCCCCACATGATCCCAGAACTCAGACAAAGAAGAAACATGCCAGCAGGGGCGACCCCAAGCATTCCACCAGAAGTGCCAAATCTGTTTAACATTTCAGTTAATTGTTTTCAATCCCCCTTTACATTTGCTCTGTAGATGGTGTTGATTATTTTATAGGAGACTTGTTGAACGGACCTGTCTTACAAGAAAAAATCACGCGGATTAAAGTTTTGGTGTGCTATAATTTTCTGTTGTCCATTAAAGTGATTTCGTTCTATAGAAATATCGGCGCCATCTTATGCTTGATGAATACTTGTTCTAGGAAAAAACAATTTCATTTCCTTCAAGCGTATTAATTTTGGGTATTGTTTTTTCTTTCCATCAGTCACTTTGGATGAATGAAATTGTGGGTTTCTAGTGTTTGTTTTTGCAACTTTTTATTTGCTGAAGCTACCGAATCATCTATTACAGGATGTCACTGCAGTTAACAAAATTAGATGATACAATCTGCTCCGAATCAAATCCATGTTATCATGGAGTTCAAGGTACTGCGAAGCAGCCATAAGGCTAAAGCCCTAACTAAGGAACTTCTCAATTCCTGTTTTTATGTATCCATCAATAAAAGATATTACGTCGAGAGCCATTCTACAATGTCAGCAAAAACATGGTTAAACATTTTGACATTTGAAAAGAAATTGATGTCCATTTCTCCGTTGAATGGCGTTGTTCATATTACAGCAATTGGCTTTCGGTTCTTGTCTGTGGAATCTGCAACCACTTCAACAAGCCATGGTCATGAGAAAGATTCTGATTACGATGTAGGCAGATGATTTTATAAGTCACCTTGGGCTCACGCTTTTATGCTAAATTTGAATGGATTTCTACTTATATGTTTGAGCTGCGGTTAGCAGCAATGCTTCATTCTTTGTTTTCACTGCTGAACAATCGTTGAATCTCTTTTATTGGGCCAATGTGCATTTTACTCAATTTTGAAATTCACTTGATATAACCCTATGTTGAAATTTTTAAATTTCATTTGATTGCTTTTCAGTTTGGTATTATTTTATTGGAACCTTCCATTTTGGTAGCTCACACAGCTAATGAATTTTGTATCTAAATTTTTTAGATGTAACAGCATTTGTGAGATGGTTTTTGCATAGATTTTTTCATTTCAGTTGATTGTTTTCAATCTCCTTTTACATTTGCTCTGCAAATGGTGTTGATTATTTTACAGGAGTGAGGAGACCATTGAAATGGCCTGTCTTACAAGAAAAAATCATGGGGATTAAATTTTTCGTGTTGTCTAATTTTCTGTTGTCCATGAAAGTGATTTTTTTCTTGACAAACATTGGTGACATCTTATGCTTGATGAGTATTTGTTTTAGGAAAAACAAGTTTCCTTCAAGTCTGTGCATTTTGAGTATTTGTTTTTTCTTTCCATCATTCACTTTGCATGAATGGAATTGTGGGTTTCTAGTGTTTGTTTTTCAACTCTTTATTTGCTGAAGCTGCCGAATTATCTATTAGAGGATGTCACTGTAGGTAATAAAAATAGATGATACAATCTGATCCAGATCAAATCCATGTTATCATGGAGTTCAAGGTACTGCGAAGCAGCCATAAGGCTAAAGCCCTAAATAAGGAACTTCTCAATTTCAGTTCTTAAAATGGCATTGCTTGATGGCTGGTACATGTTCTTATATTGTATCTTTAATTTCTATTATAAAAAAATCTAATATAACATGTAAAAAAAAGGGTATTAACTATGAAGGAAATGAATACTATGTTTGAAAGTTTTGTTTAAAAAGTTAAGATTGTGAGTTACTTCTACTTCGTATAAAAATGTAATGCTTACAGCGGAAGCTTTATTAATTGAACGAACATAATTATATGCAGCATAACTACTGCACGTCATAAAATATTCATTATATGAAGCTCAGACATCTGGTAAGAAAAATTAAAAGAACAATATTAACATAAGCACGTATTGGACTACATTAAACATTGAGAATGCCACCGTCTGTTCAAGGCCACCAAATATTGTTGTTCTCGTACCCATAAATGTTCCATGAGCCTCCAATATCATCAAAGAATCTGAGCAACTTATCTTTGATGCACACAACTATTCTCCCCTGCGCGTCAAATACAATCAGTTTGCAACCTAACATGTATACGAAAATCCACCCACAACTGTTAACCAGCACTTCTGTTGCCAATTTCTGGCCACAATAAAAATTTAGACGCCTCTTGTTTTCTTCACCCAAACTCCTCGGTAACAACTGCAATTCTGACCAGCTGTAGTTCTCTTCATTCAACTTCCACAACAAAAGATCTCTTTTATACGCCACAACCACATTCCCATCACACCCAGTTAAATTCCAATGAGAAGCGTCATCAGAATTCTCAGGGCGGCTTGGTAGGTCTATAATACTCCAATTCCTCTTTGCAACATTAAATGCTACAAGATGAAATGAAAACCTAGCACTGTAACCATTAATCCAATAAAGACTCCCTTTTGAATAAATCCGACCATTAAGCCAATAAAGACTCCCTTTGGAATAAATCCCTCCCCTCAATGGAAAAATTGGGTTGGATAGATTCATGTTATTTAGGGTCCATTCCCTAGTGTGTGAATCATAGATCTCCATCTCCATACTGTTCTTTCCTCCATTGATGGGGTTGTTAGATCCTATGACCAAGACGCAGCTCCTTGTGGCAGAATCGAATGCCAATCCATAGAATTCTAATTTTGGTACATTTCTGAGATGAGAATGGCGACTGGAAAGGCTCTTAGGGTGAGGAGGAGACTTTATCCATGTCCTAGTAAGAGGGTTGCAAATGTAGTAGTAAGTTGAATCTTCTACCACATAAGTTGAACGACAGCACAGGATGCTTTTGCAGGACGTGAAAACAGTGAGGGGCTCAGGTCCCATGAAATCTATGGAGAATGGATAGATACCCAAAGGTTTTAAGTCAAGAAGATATAAACAATGTGCCTTTTTCGATGGTCCATAGGCTGAACCAACGATGAAAGCAGGAGAGGAGGAAGGCACAAGCGTTGATGATATTTGTTGAAACATGGGCGAAGGTTGAAGCAAATCCTGCCATCGTTTACAGACGACCCTGAGATTCCTACTAATGAGAGTGGGCAGACTGGACAAAACCAACGTTAATAGCTCCTCCGGTAGGTTACCCCAAATCTTGTTGTTCATCGCTATCTGCTCTTCATTCGTCTCTGATTCCGATTTCAATGCGGAAACAAGATCTAAAAGAAGGCCTTTGTCAGGCTCATAAGGTTCCATTATTTGCATGATGAACGAAATGGGCACAGAGACTCTAAAGGGAAAGAGATTCAATCCAGCTTTTCCATATAGGCTCTAAATATTTATCATCGCTGGCCCTGTCTGGCTTTTATGCTTCAAAAACTTGGAAGATTGCGGTGCCAACGAGGAGTAATCTTGTTTTACAAAGAGGGAGCGATATTTCCAATTACACATGGCCACTAGTCCACAACTTGACGAGTATTCCAAGAGAAATCAATTTAAAGAGAATTGTTAAAGATAAATGTAATCTAATTGAAGATTAACATAATCTAATTTCATGTAGCCTTCATGAATGATTAGTCCTCTTTTAATAATCTTGATAATATTTTTTTATATTCATTTTCAAGTTTACAATATATATTTTTTCTCAATAGAAATTTATGGTTTGAGGAGGATGACTCCTTCTCACCTCTGTTTGTCACTACAAGCACTATCATTTTAGAGGATATTATATTGTACTTTGAGAATGCTAATGAATAAGCGATCTATAATTACATGGGGAATAAGAAGAGATACATAAGTTCTCATGATAAGATAGGTTTCTAATTGTGATTTTTAGATTACATTACAAATTTTAGATAATTTTAAATTGTAACAAATAACGAATGACAATTTTACATTTTATAATAGCAATGTTTTTCAAGATATATTTAGTAAGAAGAAGGTTGAAAATAATCAAAATCATTAAAATTAAATAATAACATGACCTACTATTTCATAAGCCAACTTCGATTTCATAAAAAATTAAAAAATTCCTTTTTTATTTTATTTTATTTTTTAAATAGCAAATATTTATTCCATTTACATTTATTTCAAATTGCTCCCATAGCTGTCATTGAAAGGCAATGCAAATAATCCTTTTAAAATAAAAGGCAAAGAGGGTTGTTGGCGTATCTCGTTGCAACCAACTAAACCATTAATAAATACAATTAAAAAAGAGAACATGGTATCCTAATTTGTAGAGAGAAGATTGTCATTAATACTAGTATTTCCGCAACCATGGAAACCAAATGCATACAGAGGGAATTCGCATTGAAGGATGCAATTTATAGTAAAAGTTTGACATCCCAATAACATCAGCCAAAATGGTGCAATATGCTTAGATATCTTAAGAGACCAGTAGCGCCCAATCCTAACATTTTGAAAAATCCTCCTATTACTCTCCACTCTCCAACCAAACATGCCAAAGAATAAAGGATGGACCAAAAAAAGAGGCTTTCGAAGGGGAATGCCCCACATGATCCCAGAACTCAGACAAAGACGAAGCATGCCAACAGAGGCGACCTCAAGCATTCCACCAGAAGTGCCAAATCTGTTTAACATTTCAGTTAGTTGTTTTCAATCCCCTTTTACATTTGCTCTGTAGATGGTGTCGATTATTTTACAGGAGACTTGTTGAACGGACCTGTCTTACAAGAAAAAATCACGCTGATTAAAGTATTGGTGTGCTATAATTTTCAGTTGTCCATCAAAGTGATTTGGTTCTAGAGAAACATTGGTGCCATCTTATGCTTGATGAATACTTGTTTTAGGAAAAAACAATTTCATTTCCTTCAAGCGTATTAATTTTGAGTATTTTGTTTTTCTTTCCATCAGTGACTTTGCATGAATGAAATTGTGGGTTTCTAGTGTTTGTTTTTCAACTCTTTATTTGCTGAAGCTACCGAATCATCTATTACAGGATGTCACTGCAGTTAACAAAAATAGATGATGACAAGGAGGAGAAAGATATTCTCTATCACCATAGTGTGAAGCTGGCAATTGCATATGGGCTTATAAACACACCTTCAGGAATGCCTCTCCGGATTGCCAAACGTGTCCATTACTTCAAGGTTCATGCGGAGATTATTGGTAATGAAACAAGATACAAACAAATAAATTCAGTTACCCCTTGCCAGAAACTAGGCAGATTTATGTGTTTTGGCCTCGCCAGCATAAGTCATTGTGGGATGATGCTATGGAGCAGTCTCCCCAGCTACAACTAGGCAGATTTGATTCTTTGGCCTAGTTAGCGAAAGTTGTAACGAGATGATGATACAGAGCAGTCAGAGATTTGTAATATTGAAGACATGTTCTCATAGCAGCCTCGCCGATTCTGCTTTATTGAGTGGATTGTTTGAGTTGGATGGAGCATGACGAGCATGGATTGTTTGAGCTAGATAGATTTTTCAAAATATGATGACATTTTAACTCTGATTTTGGAGTTTTTAACTTTCTCCTCTCAGGGATTTTCTTACTGGCTCGAATGACTACATTTTTACTTCTTTTTATTACAGCAACACAGATAAACCTGAAATTGATTTGAATCAAAGCAATTGACAATTCAAAGTTTTCCAACAACTAAAGTTTAAACAGCATGAAAGAAAGAATCACCATTGCGTTGAATATGTGTTTTCTGAATAAGTTCAATTATTGTCTAACATGATTTGTTATAACGGGTAGAATGTAATCAAGGAAGAATTCATACATGACTACCGGAGGCAGTGGATTGCAAGGCCTTCCCATGAAGTAAATATAGGGAGGGTGGACTTTTTTTGTGAGAGTTTAAGGCCTGGTGGCTCCCCTCCCTTAATTTGTCCTCTAGTTCTGTGCGTTTGCAGATCTCTTATTTCTGGCTCTTTTATTGGGCCAATGTCCATTTTACTCAATTTTGAAATTCACTTGATAGAACCCTATTTTGAAAATTTAAAAGTTCCTTGCTTTTCAGTTTGGCACTATATTTTTTTGGAACCTTCCATTTTGGTAGCTCACATGATTAATAAATTCTGGATTTAATTTTTTTAATGTAACAACATTTTTATTAAAAGAGGGGTAAAAATTTATTGAAGTACAAAGAAATACAAAACAAAAGAGCTTAACAGAAAGCTCTATAGAACCCTATCATGGTCAACAAATTCATCAAAAACATGGATAAATTAGGGGGCAATTGCTTCTTATCAACAATATTCTAGTCTTGCATGTGAATTGAAGCCCATTTAGCTATACAATCAGCAACACCATTCCGCTCTTGAGGGATGTGTAAAAATGACAGAGTCAAGAGGCGTGCATAACTGGAGAATCTGATTAATAACCAAGGTCAAGTGCCAACTAATATCCCTAAGCTCCTACTTAGTTAGCAAATTCACAACCACCTGAGAATTAGTCTCACAAATAATCCTCTGCCAACCACGCACACAACATTGTTCCACAACAAACAAGATGGCAAGAGCCTCCATGTAATTATTACTATGAAAGCTCTTATACACAGAGAAAAGAAACTGGACTTCACTAGAACTACTTCAACAAACTCCACCAATGCCTGCAGGTCTTGGGTTCACCTGATAAGAATCAGTGTTGATTTTGAGAACTCTAGATAGAGGAGTCCAATGCCCCTTACGATTGACACACTACAAAAGATGTCTGGTCATACTACTATACCGATGACCAACAAACACTGGCACCCCTCCCTGAAGAGGAAAATTGAGGTGATTGCACATAACAACATCTCTAGGATCCATACCTCCATTGGATAATTTTCCACCATAGGTGCATGATCCCAATCCTAACATCCTGAAAAATCTTCCTATTCCTCTCCAACCAAACATGCCAAAGAATACAGGATAGACTAAGAGCCCAAGCAACTTGAAAAAAAGAGACTTTAGAAGGGGAATGCCCCACATGATCCCAAAACTCAGACAAAGATGAAACATGTCAATAGAGGCGACCTCAAACATTCCACCAGAAGTGCCAAATTTGTTTAACATTTCAGTTAATTGTTTTCAATCCTTGTATGCAAATTAGATGTCTAATAACTAGAGATGATAAATTAACTATTTAAAGGCAATAAATCAATCTAATGCAACATAATGAAGAATACAAAGTAACTATAAAATGATGAAACTAAATTAATTACCTTCACCTACCATGTAGCTTGTCTCCATTGTCCTCCTAGCCTTGATTTCTTGAAGAGGTTGAGCTCTCAGATTTCCAAATGAAGCTTTCTCCCAAGATGCTACCAAAGTGTGGAGATTTTATGAAATGAGTGCACAATACCTTATGCAATCTAATGGATGGAATGCAAATGAAATGATGCTAATATGGATTGATTGCTCTTAGAATGCTTGGATGCTTGATTGCTTGAATGCTTGAATGCCTATTACAAAATATTTATAAGCTCTCAAAGGGGAAATGAGACTCCTTTTATAGATTTTTTGGAAGATCTAGGCCTAGGTGGCATAATCCTATGGTTGAGAATGAAAGGTGGAAGATCCTAGGGCTAGGATTGACTTGGTTGAAGGAGTTGAGAGAAAGGGGGATGTAGTTGGAATGTGAGAGGAAGAATAGGGATGATGTTCCTCTCACATTGACATGGAGGAGAAGAAGGTGGAAGGGAAAGACACATGTCAAGTGTCTCACAAAGACCAAAGAGAGAAAGAGGGAGAGACCTTCCCTCATGAGGACTCTTTGCACAAGTGTCCTATGAGTCACCTTTGACCCTTAGAGGTGGCTTGAGAAGCCCTTTAGGAATAGGGAATGTCTTTTGACTTGGTTGTTGAGAGGACATGTGGTCATGAGACTAAGTCCTATGAGGCCACATAGCCCTTAAGAATAAGACATGTGTGGGTGAGGATAATTACTAATAAATAATTAATAATAATTATTTATTTTAGCCAAAGTGATGTGTCAGGTGACTAGGTAGGTGAGGTGGAGTAGGAAACTTAATCATATTTAGGTGATTGTGTATTTAATTAAATCACTTTAATAAGACTAATTAGAAGACTTAGGATAGAGGAATAGACTATAGTGAATTTACTAAATAAATTGAATAATTTATTTAACAAATAAAGAAATAATAATTAATTAAATGATAAATATTTAATTAATTTATCAAGTCAATATCAATTAAATAATAAATATTTAATTAATTAATGAAGCCATTTTTAAGTGTATACATTTTGCCCCTCTTTGAAATAATGTGTGTGCCACATTGTCTCAAAGAAATTTCAAGTATTTTGGCCCTGCCCCAGACAATGTCTGAAATGACCTAAGCATGCCCCCTCGAGAGATTGATTAACAAAAAAGATGAGTGGAATTTTAATTTTAATTTTTAATTAATTTTTTTTAATTTTAATTTTATTTTTTTTGGGATTATCAATCTCACGAAAGAAACAAGAGAAAAGATGGGTGAAAATGGAATAAAAATGAGAAGTAGGGTCCACACACCAAGCACATAGGGTCCACAGGCTATAAATAGGGCTAAGGGGTCCACAATAAGCTCATTGTGCACACTTGTCTTTTGGAGATCAGAGCGCGAGAGAGAGAAGAGCAGAGCCGCCAGGATGCCGTTTCCGCTATCAGATCACTGCTTTGAGAGGGTCAGACGCTTCTAGCGACCACCCGATTCGAGTGAACCGGTAGGTGACTCGATCTTGCTTTGTGATTTGATGATTTGATGCATGTTAGAATAGAATTTAGCATGTTTAGGTTAGATTGAATGATAGAAATAGATTAGAATTTTTTTTTGTTCTTGGGCGAAGAATGAATGCGCCATTGCTGCGCATGAATGCGTAACAAATAGGGATGTTTGCGTAGAAACTGCAAAGTTATGCACATTCGTTTAGGGAAATGGCGCATACATGTAAAATGCATGGTTTTATGGTGCAAATGTTGTGTAAAAGTGTGCATTGGTTCTTTTGGCACATTAGTGATGACTTGCTGTGCAAATGTGCAATAAAATTGCGCATACATGTTTGGTTGCGCAAATGTGAAAAGTTATGGCGCTTGCATGTTTCTATGCTACGCATTGGTTTGATGGATAGAATTTGGTCAAATTAGAAAGTCAAATAGGTCAAACTAGATGTCGATAAGCCGAGTTGGATCCGTCGGCAGTTAAATTTGATCGATTAGGTCAAGATAGACAACATTGTAGCATGGTTGCTAGTTAACCAGTCTTGACACTAGATGATTGATAAAATCAGCTGTTGAAAACACGTGATAGAACATGTTTGTAGTTGATATAATAAGATAGATAGATGTTGTAGATCAGTTTATCAAAATCTGATAGGTTGATGTTATTTGATTTGTTTAGGAGGACATTATTGATATTCTGATGTCACGGGAGAGATATCCCGTCACACAGAATCTGAGACCAGCGCTATCAGAGACTGACAGACTGTTGATTGGTGTGTCTGGCCTTTATCATGTTATTTACACACCCGAGATTAGGGCAAACCAGAGTATGATGATGGAATTAATAGAGAGATGGCACTTGGAGACGAGTACCTTTCATCTTTCGACAGGGGAGATGATAGTTACACTAGAGGATGTATATCGCATCCTCTGGCTTCCTATTATAGGAGAGTTAGTACACTATGATTGACACGGCGGAGTGACGGAGTGCAGAGCCGTCTTTGGAGATGATGACATTGAGGAGGGGGAGATTAGATGGGATGATATGGTGGATTTGTATGAGCCGTTACTAGTGGTACTAGCTGGAGTGATTGGGGGTTTCATTTTCCCTAATTGTAGATCACATGGATTTTCAGTTGGATGGGGCTGCACATTACAACGGATGATGGATGGGACCCGATTTACTTGGGGTGTGTGTTTATTAGCACATCTGTATCATGATTTTCATCAGGTGGTGTACCATAGGGGTGCATCGTTATCAGTAGGAGTCACATTGCTCCATGTTTGGGCATGGAAGCATATTGCAGTTACTAGACCAGTGGCGATCAGATTCTGGGGCGCAAGACAGCCCTACATACATTTATACTCCTTAGTTTTGTCTCAGGCAAAACTGAGACATTTAGAGTACTGGTGTTATACTTTTGATACACTGGATACAGTGACATGGAGACCTTACCTCGGTTGTGAGCCATGGGATGATGAGAGACAGCTGGGATTTTGTTTTGAGTCACGATGGCTTATAGGGCAGACGCCCTTTATTTTGGAGAGACAGTTCGTCAGCTGGGTTCTGCGCCAGTTTGGGAGAGTCCAGGGCATGCCCCAGGGTGTGACAGAGTTCGCCAGGACTCATCAGGAGAGATGGGACTAGGGACCTATGGCATCCTTTGATACAGCCCAACAGGAGTTTGTAGACATGCCATTTCAGGCATGGACCATGAGGCAAATAGTGGTAGACCCTGGGATGACTGCAGATCTTGAGCAGTTCTTGAGAGATTTTCCTGTACCACGCTTGATTGATCCAGCAGCTAGGCCACTAGAGAGAGATCCAATAGACAGATGCCACGGGAGATGCCGAGGGAGAGATAGGCGACGCCGAGGGAGAGGTGATGGTGGTGATGGTGGAGGAGGTGATGGCGGTGATGGTGGAGATGGGGGGAGAGGTGATCGAGCTGGACCATAGATGAGAGAAGGTGGTGTGAGGCAGAGGGGATTGATGCCACCCCCGGCTAGATAGGGATGGAGATAGCCTCCGGCATAGCCAGCACAACCAGCTACAGGAGCTCCCCTACAGGGTCTAGTAGCGCAGGTACAGATACTAGCTACCTTAGTACAGGGACCAGATGTACCGATACAGGATGAGGTAGATGCATTATTAGCTTAGGGTGGTGTGGTACAGGGTGGATAGATCACTGATGATAGATTAGATGAGCAGGATGCGGAGATGCCAGATGTGGGGGCACAGGATGAGCAGGCTGAGATGGACATCGGGGGACAAGATCCCTATCTACAGAGAGATTGTGCTGAGGAGGAGCCAGATATTGATGCACTGCTAGTTCGACTAGTAGTTACACAGGTACAGGCAGACCGGGTTTCGGGCTTGGAGAGACGGATAGAGAGGATGGATAGGCAGATGGGAGTGTTGAGACATGAGTGGGATGCAGCGCTTGAGAGACTCGGGGAGTCAGAGATGCTACTAGATGAGCTGCAGCGCACAGAGGAGTTGGGTCCTCATGGAGATAGCATCAGAGCCATGATACATGCTGGGAAGGAGATATCCTACTAGCGAAAGGCGTACAGATAGGTGGTCTTGAGGGATCAGTGGGTTGGGAGTTATAGGGAGAGCTCAGTGGCTATCAGGATGGTAGTTCATGATAGAGGGGCACCAGCTGGTGGAGAGGGTGTATCATCACACCCTCCTAGAGCATGACAGCTTCAGGAGATCAGGGTGGATCCTTAGCATCAGGGAGTTCAGCAGCACAGGGCCACATTGCATCTTGTAGACAGCGGCAGATAGAGTCTGGAGGCAGTGGCTCATAGATTTTGAGAGATCATTCTATACACTGTTGTACCATTATGTTTCATTGTATCATTATATTTTGACTTGATGGACACTGACTATGGACACATTGTTATTGATTTATATCATTGGACATTTGGACATTTTTGTTGTTTTATGGACTTTATATGATGGATGCTATATGATTGATTCTATATTTATAGTGATGCAGTTCTATCATGATTTGCTTTGATAATTTATATACATGTGCGTACTGACATATGCAGGATGTGATGATTTACTTTAATATGCATAGAATGTATGTCTTAGAATGGTTTATATCCGATTTGATATTTTTGATGCTTAATGGTTAATAATCATATGATGGTGATATAAATTATGTTTTAAATGAGTTTACTAATGCTATGTAATTATCAATGCAATAATGTGATGAACAATGTGGACAATGTATAAGGAATGGATACTGAATGAACGATATAACTAATGATTGGAAACACATAATGGATAGTAAATAAATGATGTAAAATGCATATAATGTATAATAAATGAATGATATATAATGTGTATAATGGATAATAAATGAAAGTGCAATGCAAATGAATGAACGATATATAATGTAATAATGGATAATAAATGAAAGTGCAATGCAAATGAATGAACGATATATAATGTAATAATGGGTAATATCCCTAAGATGATTGAATATAAGAACTGATAACATGATAAAATGAGATGAAATGATTGCTATAATAAATGATTAAAGTATACACAAATGAACACTCCTAATGAAGATAACATATGTCTCTAAATGATTAAGTGAAAAATGTTAAATGCAAAAAGTCTTAATATTTTTGGTTGTCCAAATGTCCTCAACTTAAATAACAATGTATCTGACACAAGAAGAATAGACTAAGAGAACATATAACCTAATAAGAAAGGTAACCTACAAATCTTTATAAAAGGAGCACTGATATGTAAGTTATGAATTGTTTAAATGAAATGCAATATGAAATGAATGTATCTCCACAACTTTAGGTAACATCTTAGAACTTCATAATAACTGAAACTTAAGTTTCATCATTGAGCTCGTTATGTTACAAGAAAATGCAAGCATCATGGTATAATTAAACCAGGATGACCTGAGCACTTCTTGCATGGAGTTTAATATTGCAAACTTGACAAGCATCTAGGTATAATTGAAATGAGATGACCTGAGTTTTGTTTGCGTAATAGACAAGGAATATTCCCTCCTCCATCAAGGAACAAATATTTGGAGTCGAGGTATGTGCTGGCGTATCACCATAAATAGTATATGTAGAACAACATGATTGAGATGTTGACAATACTATTAAATGGATGAAGGCACTTATGCATAGACACCCCAATTATTTGTTCCTTCAATTTCATGGGGAAAAATCCCACAAACAGCAACCAAAGAAAAAACCATGCCCCATCATGGCTATCCTAATCAATGACATTTTAGAGTTTCAAACTCATGTCAAAGATATCATGGAATAGCATAGGAAACATGATAACAATGAAATCCAGATATGAATGCATAATTTACAACAAATCATTCTAACATGCTTGTCATGAATATACATTTCTTTTGCCAAAAAGATAGTGTAAGATATAGTGATCAGTTGAAGGGATGATGTATAGTCAAGATTCGATAGATAAACAGTCATGTTTCGAAGGATAGATCGCAGATTCTGATTCATCATAAAGAAATCATTGTGAAAGAACATTTGATTGTGTTTGCCCTATCTGGTGAAAATACTCCATTGTGTCCTCTAAGAGTCATGACTATCATAGATCCACTTCCTGAACTAGGTCGAGGACATGCCCCTAGCTAGGTGATGGACTGACTTATTATGGATGAAGAAAGACGCAACACGACTAGGATGAAGACCATGACAAATGATCAAGCTATGATGAAATTTTATTATGGGTAGATACAATGGATGGTGTATGAACTTGCCATTTTATTATGATATGTACATGGCGGGTATGGGGACTAACTAGCCATTTTGTTGTGGATATATACAATGAACGGACACACTAGAAGAATCTTAATAGATAGAGGAGCTAACTTGATACACATGGCGCCTGTTTCTAGGTTTTCACCACATGCTTTTATTGCAGTTTTCTTTTGATTTTTTGATTTTTTGTATTTACAAAAATATATACATAGCCCTTGCATTGGGATTTCAAGGATAGAACTTCTTGAGATGGATACTATTAAGAGGTTCATCCAAAGGATCTCCCTCAGGTGTGGACAATTGATAAGCCCCAGAACCATAAACTATTGTAACTACAAAAGGGCCTAACCAATTGGGTTCGAACTTGCCCTTCTTTTCATGATGCAATTGATTCTTTGGATTTTTGTGAAGGACTAAGTCACCTAGCTGAAAGTCTCTTATCTTTACCTTGCTATTATACTGATGAGACATACGCTGCTGATAGACTTTCAAATGATCATAAGCTCTCTGATGACGTTCATCCAACAGTTCTAGTTCAGTCAACTGTGCAACTCTATAGTCTTCATCAGGAATCAAATCTTTGAGAGTGACACGAAGTGCAGGCAACTCGACCTCAAGGGGCATGACTGCTTCAGATCCATAGACAAGGGAGTATGGAGTGGCTCCAGTAGCAGTACGGATGGAGGTACGGTAAGTCCATAAGGCTGGATTTAGTTGGATATGCCAGTCACGGCCAGCATCATTGACAGTCTTTTGTAGGATTTTAACAATAGTTTTATTTGACGCCTCAACTTGGCCGTTTCCTTGGGGATAGTATATGGTAGAATAGTAATGGGTAATATGGAATTTTGCGCACAGTTCATCCATGTCCTAATTTTGAAACTGTTTCCCATGATTAGTAATGAGATACATAGGTATACCATATCTACAAATGATATAGTTTAAGATAAACATGGATATTTGTTTCCCTGTGGCGGTAATTAATGGAACGGCCTCAATCCATTTAGTAAAGTATTCCATGGTAGTGAGAATCCATTTGTGACCGTTGGAAGATGGAGGGTGGATAGCGCCCACCGACTGAATGGCAAGGTAGTTGTAAAAGGATGTAACCCTTGTGCTAGAGCATGAATAAGGTTTCCATGTATTTGACATTTCTTGCATGCTCGAGCAAAATGAAAGGAATCTATTTCCATGGTAGGCCAATAATAACCCATACGCATGAGTTTCTTAGCCAAAGAGGGACCACTCGAATGTGTCCTACAAATACCCTCATGTACGTCTTGCAAGGTAGTTTGAGCTTCATCATGCTCGAGACATCATAGGAGAGTACCGTCAAGACCTCACCGATAAAGGGTATCAGATATTAGGACATAGCGGGAGGCTTGGCGGAGAAAAGTTCATTTTTGATTGTGGGATAGGTTAGGGGGTAGGATGTCATTTTTCAGATAGGAATAAATTTTTCCATAGATGGGGGAATCGTGTCCAATTAGATGACATATAATACTCATATCAGGATCATCATATGCAGGACAAGTCAGGGATTCCACCAAGAACTCAAAACGGACCTTGGTATCTTTTGTATCAAACAAAGAAGCAATCGTTGCCATTGCATTGATAGCCTTGTTATCATGCTGAGGAATCTGCTCAAAAGTGATGACTGAGAAATGTTGTTTGAAGTCATCAACCATACGTTTATATGGTAATAACTTATCATCTTTAGTCTGATAATCATCATTAACCTAGTTTATAATCAACTAAGAATCCCCATAGACATTTATTTTAGTTACTTTCCATTGTAAAGCCATCTTTAACCCAATCAACAAGGCTTCATATTCTGCTACATTGTTGGTACAAGGAAAGAGCAATTTGTAAGATTTCATAATGGTGTATCCTTGTGGTGTGACAAAAAGAATACCAGCTCCTGAACCCTGTTGAGTATACGATCCATCAAAATATAGTTGCCAAGTTTGTGTAGATAAAGCCAAGATGTGGGCATCAGGAAACTCTGTATGTACAGGTTGGTCATCCATTAATGGAGCGTCTGCTAGCTGATCTGCTATCACTTGACCTTTGATAGCCTTCCTTTCTACATATTCAATATCGAATTCACTAAGCAGCATGACCCACTTAGCCAATCTGCCTGTCAATGCTATTTTTCTTAATAGATATTTTAAAGGATCAATCTTTGTGATGAGTTGGATTGAATGTGAAAACATGTAATGTCACCATTTTTGTGATGCAAAAACAACGGCCAGACATGCTCTTTCTATAGGAGAATAATTTAGCTCATAGCCTACTAGGGTGCAACTGATATAATAGATGGCTTTTTCTTTTCCTTTATGATCTTGCTGAACCAACTTAGAGCACCTAGTGAAACTGCCGTAGCTGAAATATAGAGCAAGAGTGGCTTGCCTGGAATTGGTGACATCATAGTTGGAGGATTCACCAGATATTGCTTGATTTTATTGAAAACTGCTTCACACTGATCATCCCATTGGAATAAGATATTTTTATGTAAAAAATGTTGAAAGGGATGACTTCGATCTGCTAGTTGAGAAAAAAATCTTCGGATGGATTGGAGATGTCCTTGCAAGGATCTTAACTGACTGATGTTAGTGGAGGAAGCCATCTCCAATATTGCTTTAACTTTTTCTGGATCCACTTCGATTCCTTTGGCTGAGACAATGTACCCTAACAGTTTACCGGATGTAACTCCAAATGCACATTTCTTCAGATTGAGTCGAATATGATACTTTTCCATCCGAGTGAATATTCTATCCAACACTCTCAAATGACCAGCTCTGTCTTTGGATTTTGCTAAAATGTCATCAACATAATCTTCCATAATGGTGTGCATCATATCATGAAATATTGTGGTCATTGCTCTTTGGTAAGTTGCTCCAGCATTTTTGAGGCCAAAAGGCATCACATTCCAGCAGTATGTACCCCATGGACAAGTAAAAGCAGTCTTTTCTTGGTCTTTTGGTGCAATCTTGATTGGGTTATAGCCAAAAAATCCATCCATTAATGATAACATCTCATGCCCAGTTGTCAAGTCAACAATAATGTCAATATTTGGCAGAGGAAAGTCATCTTTCAGACAAGCTTTATTAAGATCTTGAAAATCAATACAAATCTTGAGAGACTTGTCTGGTTTTGAGACGGGGACAATATTTGAAATCAACTTAGCATAATCAATAGCTCGAATAAATCCAACATCTAGGAGCTTCTTCAATTTCGCTTTAACTATTAGTGCAATATGGGGATGCATCTTGCGGAGCTTCTGCTTAACTGGTTTTACACCTGGTCTGATAGATAAATGATGCATAATGAGATTTGGATCCAGGCTAGGCATATCAGCATAGGACCAAGCAAAGTTGATTTGTCTCTCTCTAAATTTTTTTGCAAAAGCTTCTTTCTCTGATTCTGTCAAGGATGCTGCTACTTTGAGGATGCACAGAGACTCTTCTGTGCCAATGTTAAGAGGTACTCTTGGTTCTATAAGAATAGTAGATTGCTTTCGATACAAATAGTTGGGAAGAGTGTCAATCTTTCCATCGTCAAGCACCTCAGAGAGGTTTTCACCATCAGATGCATCATTTCTTTTTACTATTTTTGGATCTAATACTGCCATTGAGTGGTTTTCACCATTAGATATGTTGATTATTTTTATATTTTTATGACTGAAAGGATTGCCACTCTCACCAAAGTAGGCCATGTCATTGAGTTCTATCGAAAATCCTAACTTGTGATCTCCTGGTGGTAAATGATCTCTGATTCCAAGATAGTCAATGATTGCATCATCATTATGGAATACATCAAGTTCTGAATGATTGGGAGAATCCCAATCAATAAGTTTAGGATGTACAAGGGGCATCGGATCATTCGGGTCAGTTTCAAAGGCAAAGATGGTATTGATGGAAAATTTGTCAAGGTTTATGATGGTATCAGCGAGGTCTATTTCCATACTCTCATCCGATTCGTCTATTACAAAATAACACTCACTTCCCTCACAATCGACAATAGTAGTATTACATGGGACCAATCCTAGTGAGTCACTCCTTGAACTCTCTCCCTCATGGTAATTGTTACTATAGTGATGGACAACATCAACTCATATTTCTGTAGTACAATCAAATAATGAATCCCATTCATAATCATTTAAGTCAGAATCATCATTATCCCCAAGTCTATCAATGATTCTCTATGCTATCCTTTGTTTCTCTGGATCCACATACATACCATTCTTTTTGAATTGCAAAGCAGGAGCTTTAGATATCTCATGAAAAGGTGTGATCTTTGCTTTGCCTTTTGGTTCTTTTGGTCCTTCTCCTTTGTATCCTAATCCTGTAGTATCTCTTTGATAGTTTGGATTTTGCAAGATTGGATTGATAACACCTTCTCTTTGTAACCCTATAGGTCCAACACCTTGGTATCCCATCTTTTGTAACAAAGTATACCCTTTACCATAGACATCAGGTGATATATATTCATGTTTGATATCCTCTTCATTCTTCTATGACTTAAGCAAATGATCAACATTACGCTCAGCTGCCTCTTTGGATATTGTGCCCCCACTTATAAATGTGTCATAAACAAGTGTGGAAGGGAGTTCTGATTGTTGTTTAGTGATCAAAGATCTACCATATGATCTAGAAGATAAAGGTAACTCTGTGATGCAAAGAGCTTGACCTAAAGTGTATTCCCCCATACTTCTTTCTTTTATGTCTATCTTGATCCCATTTGATTTTGAAGTTGATGCTATATTACTAGGATCAATGGGTGTAGTTGTAGAAGATCCAGTACGGTTATAAGGTATCAAAGAATCAGATGTCTTCATAGAACTGCAATACTGGAACGGATTAGTGTCTCCCTTGATAGTGACTTCCTGACCATTATGAGGCAATTTCAAGCATTGATGATAGGTTGATAGTACAACTTGCATGGAATGAATCCATGGTCGTCCCAAGAGAATGTTATAAGCAAGATCCATGTCTAGGACTTGGCAAGGTACATCTTTGATTATAGGACCTACTCTGATTGGTAAAACAACAGACCCCTTGGATGACCGCTCTTCCTCATCATAAGCGTTTATCATGATTTTCTTCTTGGGATCAACAACATTTTCAGAAAATCCCAATGCAAGGACTAGTTTCAATGTACAGATATTTAAGCCAGATCCTCCATCTATTAGTACTCGTTTGATTTTGTGACTCTGGACAAGGACTTCAATATGTAGGGGAGCATTATGAGGTTGGGTAATAGCTAAGTCATCATTCTCAGTGAAGGATAGGTAATGCGGGGTTGTTAAATGGCCCACCATAGCTTGAAATTGATCATGATCTAGATTTGTGGGTACTTGGGTTTCTAAAAGAGCTTTTTCAAGGATATCTTTGTGAGATGGGGATAGACGCAAAAGCTATAAGATGGATATCTAGGCAGGTGTTTTCTTGAGTTGTTCCAAAAGGTTGTATTGGTTGGAAATATTCATTGTAGTCTTTGGGACATAAACAAACTTGTTGTGAGGTGCATTTGGTTTAGACTGGACTCCTTGGAGAGTAACTTTGGACTGAGCACAAGTAGTAACATGGACTAGGTGACTCTCTGATTTTCCTTTGATGGTAATGACATTGGCATAATACTTACAAGGATGACATTCAGAAATGTTACCAACATATTGATAGGGAGTGGAATTATATTTGGCTTGATTGTCACTCTTAGTATTGGAAGAACCTCCTTTTTCATGCTCAGGAAGTGGATCTTTGAAAGCCGTATGTGATTCATTTGAGGTATGTCCGTCAACACTAATCTCACCGCTTTCAATTAGATCTTGAATTACATTTTTGAGCCTTTTGCAATCATTGGTTTTGTGTCCTTTGCCTCTATGAAATTCACAATAATCATGCTCATCCCACCAAGAAGGCTTCACTCTAGGTTTGAAATCTTTCGTGTCAAGAAGTGTAATGAGCTTCTTTGTGATTAACTTCCATAATGCTGATTCGAGAGATTCCCCTAAAGGAGTAAAGTTTCTTCGAGGTGACATGAAAGGCAATCTTGGTTTAGATGAATCTTTGTTGTTATTTTGATTTGATGATTGATTTCTGTAAGTACCTTGAGTAGCATTGGCCTGACTTGTGAGATTGAGAAGGGGTTGTGTTGGTTTGACATTATGATTATCAACAATCCCATCATTGACAATGTTTTTGTTTTTATTCCAGAATTTTGATTTGTCATTGTTATAGTTGTTGGGATTGGGATTTGAGGATGCAACATTGTCCTTGGAATAAAGTTTTATCTCACCTTTTCTAACCATGGCTTCCTCAATCTTGATACCATTTTCTATGAGCTTATTGAAATTTGGTGGACATTACAATTGTAACCTATAGCTCATTTCTAGTGTAAGGTTATGCACAAAGATATCCATCTTTTCTTGTTCAGGAATCATTCATGGATATTTGGCAAACAATTGACGCCATCTTTGCAAAAAAGTAAGGAAGGGTTCTCCATTCTTTTGATGTGCATTGCAAAGATCAAGCATAGTGACTTCATGTTTGATGTTATATGAATAATGAGTCACAAATTTGTCAAGAAGCTCATTGAAAGATTTGATGCCTAGGGGTAGTTTGGAGAACCATTCCATGGCTTGTCCTCCTAAACTTCATGGAAATAGTTGCATAAGATAAGTGTCATTGTGAGCGACTTCAATACAAGCATCACAAAACTCATGAATGTGGTCTTGTGGATTCGAATTCCCTTTGTATTTGTCAAATTTTGGTACCTCAAAATGAGGAGGGAATGCAATCATTACTAAGTTCTTATCAAAAGGATAAGGACATATATCATCCAAGGAATACTTCTTTGTTGATGATCCAGTTTGGATGTCATGGATTTTTTGTTGAAGCATCTGGATTTGTTGTATAACGGGATCCAAAGATAACGTGTTTCCTTGAGAGTTTTGGGAAACATTGTTGTGGGAAGCATTGTTTTCTGAAGCATGATTTTGGGAAGCATGGTTTTGTTGATCATTTTGAGAAATAGTGTGTTGTTCATGACTATGAAAAGCATTGGACTGCTGATTGGTTTCCTTTGCTCCGTGAGTATCTTGAGAACCTTTAGGGATTTCTTGATTGTTTGTGTGAGCTGGTTCTCTAAGATAGGAAACATCAAAATCACTTAGTAACTTAGCTCCTTGTTGAGAAAGCATGAGGAAATACATGTCTCTATCCAAGCCTAAGAGTCTTTTCGTGACATGATAAAATTGAGGATCTTGTGAAGCTTCCCTAAGTTTGTCATTGGATGTAAAAAGTGAAGTTTTCTTAGGAGCTTCTTTTGGCCAAGGGTTTTCTTCGTTGTTGGTATTTCCTTCCATCTTGTCTAGGGATTCTGGATTAATGGCTTGTTTGAATTTTTGAGATTGAGTTTGAACCATAAAATTAAGAAAATTGATTGTGGGATGAAAGATTTTGGATGAGACGATATGGAAAGTGATTGATAGAAAAGATATTGAGACGTGTTGAAAAATGATAAGACGACTTGATAAACTTTAAGTCAATAGGAGGTATAGATCTCACTGTGATATGACAAAGGGAAATCAAGAGATAATAACCTAAGTAAGTTTGGTCGTTTAAGGATGATATATCTTGATATGGTAAACTCACAAAGATCAAAATATGATAGATAAGGAAATGTTTCAACACTAAATTGAGAATTTCAAAGATTGGAAGAAAATGATTTGATGGGTCTTGATGAAGGAATGATGAAAAGTGATGAAAATGGTCAAACTAAAGATCAGAGGTCCGTGTAACTCGACTATTTTTCCATAATCTTACTAAAGATGAAAATGGGTATCTGAAAAAGTGATTTGGAAAATTGCAAAGTTTGTGGAAATGCTCACTATTGTAAATGCGTAGGACAAATTGATATATGTGCAACAAGATGAGACAGATGCGCAACAAAATTTGATAGATGCGAACTGGTAAAATCAAAAGCACCGACAGTCTGAGCAAATGCACAACAAATTTGATCAAATGCACAGCAAGATGTGATATATGTGTAGGGTCTAAAGTTTTGATTTGAATTGAAAATTTTGGATGTTTTTGATGTTTTCTAGTTTTTGGCAAAGTGAAAAATGCATAAAAACACGCACGCAAGACATAACTGATTTTAATCTAACTATGCTAATATGAATGCACAAACACGCTTACAATCTTATGGTAGGCAAGGACGATATCTGCTGAATCCCCACTAGGATAATAAAATCCAGCCACACAAATCTAAAGCGGACAACTTAGGAACTTGGAGGCATGGGCTCCTCCTTACAGTGCACTCACTTCTCAGGCACACCAAGTTTTGAATTCAATGGGTCATTACTTCCCAAAGAACTGCTATCTCTACTATGAACCGTGAGTAATGTGGGGTGTCTTCACGAGTTTGGGTGACTCCTTGAGCCAGCGGATAGAAGGTTTTTGGCCACTAAACAAAAGCTTTTAATAAGGACATCCGTTTAGGTGGTTGTGATCAAGTCATTTTCCCAATTAAGGGGGCTCTCCCAATCCTTTCAAAGCAAGACTTTCACCTCTACTAAGTAGGACTTTAACGCACCACTAGGGTACTGGAGGAGATTTTGGTTGCCACAATGAATTCACACTTGTCTAATGTGAGACTAATCACATTAGCATTTTTTATATACCGGTTTGGAAGGGCTTGGCTTTAGCCTATTACCGGTTGGGTCGTTCCTTGGGGTGAGTACCTCTTTTCCCACCAAAGACCGCCTTCTAAAAATTATAACAATTTCTCTTACACCCAAGGTCCACGAATGGCGAGGGGAGAGGATATGTTGTTATAATTTTAGAATTACAGATATGCTATTAAGCAAGACACAACAAACACTTGAGCTATTCTAAAGAAAACACACAAAGCAAAGATATGTCTTTTTTTAAGCCCAAACAAGATTATGGTTTATTTTGCAAACCCCTTGGCAATCTGCAATCAAACTATTAGAAAATTTGTTTAACAATGGGGTCTTCAAAAATAACATCTTGCAAAATAACCTAAAAGCTACCAGAGCAAATAGAAACTTGTCAAAGGTTAGCTAAAATTAAAATAAATTAGAAATTTAAACCTAACTACTGTAAATAACAGATGCGCAATAACAGTGAATAAATGCGCAGACTAATTAAACATATGCATAGAACAAAATGATGGATGCGCAGAAAAATGAAATGGATGTGCATAAAATATTAATGTATGCGCAGGAAAATGTAACGGATGCATAGATGTTAATTAAAAATTGAAAATGGAAAAGACAGAAAAATGACAGATTTGATCGGAAATGCATGCGCAAAAAGATGAATGAATGCACAGGATTCGTGAACGAATGCGCAGTAAAAACCTAGAAATGTCTGCACACGAAAAACTAAAAAAATAGAATGTTAAAAATGGAGGCTGGCCCTCCTTCTAGTACAAAAAATGTATGCAAATTAGATGTCTAATAACTAGAGATGATAAATTAACTATTTAAAGGCAATAAATCAATCTAATGCAACACAATGAAGAATACAAAGTAACTATAAAATGATGAAACTAAATTAATTACCTTCACCTACCATGCAGCTTGTCTCCATTGTCCTCCTAGCCTTGATTTCTTGAAGAGGTTGAGCTCTCAGATTTTCAAATGAAGCCTTTTCCCAAGATGCTACCAAAGTGTGGAAATTTTATGAAATGAGTGCACAATAGCTTATGCAATCTAATGGATGGAATGCAAATGAAATGGTGATAATATAGATTGATTGCTCTTAAAATGCTTGGATGCTTGATTGCTTGAATGCTTGAATGCCTATTACAAAATACTTATTAGCTCTCAAAGGGGAAATGAGACTCCTTTTATAGATTTTTTGGAGGATCTAGGCCTAGGTGGCACAATCCTATGGTTGAGAATGAAAGGTGGAAGATCCTAGGGCTAGGATTGACTTGGTTGAAGGAGTTGAGAGAAAGGGGGATGTAGTTGGAATGTGAGAGGAAGAATAGGGATGATGTTTCTCTCACATTGACATGGAGAAGAAGAAGGTGGAAGGGAAAGACACATGTCAAGTGTCTCACAAAGACCAAAAAGAGAAAGAGGGAGAGACCTTTTCCTCATGAGGACTCTTTGCACAAGTGTCCTATGAGTCACCTTTGACCCTTAAAGGTGGCTTGAGAAGCCCTTTAGGAATAGGGAATGTCTCTTGACTTAGTTGTTGAGAGGACATGTGGTCATGAGACTAAGTCTTATGAGGCCACATAGCCCTTAAGAATAGGACATGTGTGGTTGAGGATAATTACTAATAAATAATTAATAATAATTATTTATTTTAGCCAAAGTGATGTGTCAAGTGACTAGGTAGGTGAGGTGGACTAGGAAACTTAATCATATTTAGGTGATTGTGTATTTAATTAAATCATTTTAATAAGACTAATTATAAGACTTAGGATAGAAGAATAGATTATAGTGAATTTACTAAATAAATTGAATAATTTATTTAACAAATAAAGAAATAATAATTAATTAAATAATAAATATTTAATTAATTTATCAAGTCAATATCAATTAAATAATAAATATTTAATTAATTAATGAAGTCATTTATAAGTGTATACAATCTTCTTTTACATTTGCTCTGGAGATAGTGTTGATTATTTTACAGGAGACTTGTTGAACGGACCTGCCTTACAAGCAAAAATCACGCTGATTAAAGTTTTGGTGTGCTATAATTTTCAATTGTCCATCAAAGTGATTTGGTTCTAGAGAAACATTGGTGCCATCTTATGCTTGATGAATACTTGTTTTAGGAAAAAACAATTTCATTTCCTTCAAGCTTATTAATTTTGAGTATTGGTTTTTCTTTCCATCAGTGACTTTGCATGAATGAAATTGTGGGTTTCTAGTGTTTGTTTTTTCAACTCTTTATTTGCTGAAGCTACCGAATCATCTATTACAGGATGTCACTGCAGTTAACAAAAATAGATGATACAATCTGCTCCAAATCAAATCCATGTTATCATGGAGTTCAAGGTACTGCGAAGCAGCCATCAGGCTAAAGCCCTAAATAAGGAACTCCTCAATTCCAGTTCTTAGAATGACACTGTTTGATGGGTGGACTTGTTCTTATATTGAATCTTTAATTTCAATTATAAAAAGTTCTGATATAACATGTAAAAAAAGGGGTATTTACTATTAACTATGAAGGAAATGAATACTATGTTTGAAAGTTTTGTTTAAAAAGTTAAGGTTGTGAGTTACTTCTACTTCGTAAAAAAATGTAATGCTTACAGTGGAAGCTTTATTAATTGAACGAACACAATTATATGCAGGCACGTCATAAAATATTCATTATATGAAGCTCAGACATCTGGTAAGAAAAATTAAAAGAACAATATTAACATAAGCGCGTATTGGAGTACATTAAACATTGAGAATGCCACCGTCAGTTCAAGGCCACCAAATATTGTTGTTCTCGTACCCATAAATGTTCCATAAGCCTCCAACAATATCAAAGAATCTGAGCAACTTTCCTTCAATGGACGTGACTATTCTCCCCTGCGCGTCAAATACAATCAGTTTGCAACCTAACATGCATACCAAAATCCACCGACAACTGTTAACCACCACTTGTGTTGCCAATCTCTGCCCAGTATTAAAATTTAGACGCCTCTTGTTTTCTTCACCCAAACTCCTCGGTAACAACTGCAATTCTGACCAGCTGTTGCTCTCTAAATTCAACTTCCACAAAGAAAGATCTCTTTTATACGCCACAACCACATTCCCATCACACCCAGTTAAACTCCAATGAGAAGGGTCGTCAGAATTCTCAGGTCGGCTTGGTAGCTCTATAATACTCCAGCTCCTCTTTGCAATATTAAATGCTACAAGCTGAAATGAAAAGCTAACACTGTAAACATTAAACCGAGAAAGACTCCTTTTTGTATAAATCTGACCATTAAGCCAATAAAGACTCCCTTTGGAATAAATCCCTCCACTCAATGGAAAAACTGGGTCGGATAGATTCATGTTGATTAGGGTCCATTCCTTAGTGTGTGAATCATAGATGTCCATCTTCATATTGTTCTTTCCTCCAATATTGATGGGGTTGTTAGATCCTATGACCAAGACGCAGCTCCTTGTGGCAGAATCGAAGGCCAATCCATAGAATTCTAATTTTGGTACATTAACTTTGACACGAGAATGGCGACTGGGATGGCTCTTAGGGCGAGGAGGAGACTTTATCCATGTCCTAGTAAGAGGGTTGCAAATGTAGTAAGAGGGCGAGCAGGAGACTTTAACAATAGTTGAATGACAACACAGGATGCTTTTGCAGGACGTGAAAACAGTGAGGCGCTCAGGTCCCATGAAATCTAAGGAGAATGGATGCATACCCAAAGGTTTTAAGTCAAGAAGATATAAACAATGTGCCCTTTTCGATGGTACATAGGCTGAACCAAAGATGAAAGCAGGAGAGGAGGAAGGCACAAGCGTTGATGATATTTGTTGAAACATGGGCGAAGGTTGAAGCAAATCCTGCCTTCGTTTACAGACGACCCTGAGATTCCTACTAGTGAGAGTGGGCAGACTGGACAAAACCAATGTTAATAGCTCCTCCGGTAGGCTACCCCAAATCTTGTTGTTCATCGCTATCTGCTCTTTATTCGCCTCTGATTGCGATTTCAATTCGGATACAAGATCTAAAAGAAGGCCTTCGTCAGACTCATAACGTTCCATTGTTTGCATGATGAGTGAAATGGGCGCAGAGACTCTAAGTTAAAGAGATTTAATCCAGTTTTTCCATACACACTCGAAACATATTATCACTTGGAAGATTGCGGTGCCAACGAGGAGTAATCTTGTTTTACAAAGAGGGAGCGATATTTCCAATTATACATGTCCATTAGTCCACAACTTGACGAGCATTCCGATATAGAGGCTCTAAACATGTTATTATCGCTGGTCCTGCCTGGCTTTTATGCTTTATAAACTTGGAAGATTGAGGTGCCAACGAGGAGTAATAGTTTTTTCACAAAGAGGGAGCGATATTTCCAGTTATAAGAGCCAAAGTATCGTCCATTACTTTACAGCTTTAGGCGGATTCCTATCCTTCGTGGGCACAATATAAATGTTTTATATACTAATCTATTCAAAAGTCCACGGAATGGGACTACCATTAAGTTCCATTTTAGATATTTCCTATATAAAATGGTACAATTGTAAAGTTACTTACGGAGACAATGTAATTTTATCTCTTTTTTATTTTTATAATGAAAGCGGAAAATTATCAAAAATCTGTTACAGTATGCAAACTTCATTTTCATATAAACATGTATGATAGTGCTATTTTGTGTAGAAAATAGAGGCCTCCTTTTGATTAGAACTTGTGTCTTATTTTTTTCTTGATAATTTATATGTGCTCAAAGTTGATAATTGATATAAGAAGTTTTATTTAATAACACGTATATTATATTTTATGATTATATTTTTATTTTGCTTTTTGATCCTCTGATGAATCATTATGTCTTGTATGCATCTTCAGCTTCATGTTTATTTTGGTGGTGAGCCATGTGATCATTCTATTATTTGAGCTTTGAGGGAAAAATGCAATCATGTCATTTGAATGGAATGTAGGGCTTTGATCAGGCATGTTATGTCTTTGGACGATTAAAGATAGATATACTTATTTTCATGTGGGGATGAAATAGTTAGATCCGTTTCTTAACCTAAGAATAATGTAAATGACTGTTTAAAATTAAAGCCTTCAATATGTGGTGTTTCACACGATGCTCATTTTAATGGAATGTGGGGCATGGATCATGCATGTTATGTCTTTGGACAATTAAAGATAGATATACTTATTTTCATGTGGGGATGAAATAGTTAGATCAGTTTCTTAACCTAAGCAAAAATATAAATTAATGTTTAAAATTAAAGCCTTTAATATGTGGTGTTTCACATGATGCAAAATATTGTTCTATTCATTTGATCAGTCATTCCATAAGGATATGAAGGTAAAGGATTAGGAAAAGATGGTTAAGGAATCAAAGAACCTATTTAAAAATTTGTTATACCAAAGTGCAAATGTATTGGGTATGTTCTCGACAAGAGAAATACAAATGATGTTAAAGAGGTTACTAGTTTAAATAAGTTATTTTAAGGAATGTAGTGTGTGCAATGTTCTTATTGTAATAGAAAAGGACATAAGAGAGAAATGAGTCGGGATCAACATCCTTGTAGCATATGTGGACTTGGAAATTATTTTGATAAAACATTCTAGAATATAGCAAGGAATAGTGAATATAAAAAATTTTGCATGTAATTAAATTATGTATAGTTTAATGGATAAAATTGGAAAACAATTATAAGTATGCTTAGAAAGTTGTATAAGCATAATCTTCATTTATTCTACCACAAAAAGAGAATACATAATATATTACACAACAATAAAGGGAGTGTTCGTTAAGAGATGGAGAAACAGTTGAGATTTCTTTAAAACAAAATTTTTAAGGCACGTGGAATGAATTGCAGCTAAATCCATGGGTTACAAAGCATTATAGATAAACTTAAGGATATTTTGATTACATGAGTGCTAAAAAGAAAACTTATAAATAAGGGGGAATTTTACTTGAATTGGTTATTCGTCAGTGCATTATGTTTTACTAAAGAATAGAAATTTTTTTTCTATATACATGAGGTCAATATTTGAAGGTGACATCTACACCAAGTAGTATAATATATAAAAAAAATCTAGATGCATCTTGTAGAGGAGACCTATACAAATATCAATTATTAATCTAGTGTAGTGACTTGTGAATATAACATAGAACCTATCTTGAGGTGACTTGTGGAAAATACTCCTATGGAGCTCTAATTATTTAGGAAATTTAATGACCTGTGAAAACATTTTTAAACTTGTTGAGCTTATGAGAAATTACATCACTAGTTGAGAGGAAATCATGGCTAAATATATATAGTCAAATGAGAGTCTCAATTTTCAGATAGCCTCAAGATCTTAGTGCGTGAATATTTAGAAAATTTTGATTAATTTTGTCACTAGATGTTGTGTTTCAAGTTATTGGGGGTAGAATTGGACATTAGTACATACTATCGTAATTAATTGTGTAGTCTCAAGGCTTAGAAAATATGTGGAGCTAGTCATAAGGTTTTTAGACCCAAGATTTATGACATTTTAGATAGTAAAAAGGTTTTTTTAAAGAGCACATAGTTTGATAATATTTTTGTGGCTTACATATAAGAAAAATGTACATAAGTTTAGGAGTTTGTGGTAACAAGTGGAAATGTTTTCCACTAAGTGGAAATGTTTTCCACTAAGTAGAAATGTATACTATCAAGAGGAAGCATGTGAAGTTGAATTGGGTCTATTAGAGCTTATGATATGAAGTGGATGGTGTCATTTCATTCACATGCCACTCAAGTGATTTAGGGTCAAATTGTGTTTGGCTAACTACACACTAATTGTGACCCAAATTTTTATGATGACCTATGACTAAAAAAGTTACCTTTGATAGTTTTTGATGGTATATAAGAATGTCACAAATTTTTTGAAAAATTAGTGAGTAGGTAGGAGAGGAAGAGTGGAAGAGAAGGAGAAAAAAGAAGCAAAGGGAAGAGTCAAATGAAAATAATGAAATACACCATGGAATAAGGAGGATAAATTTTTTCGTATAGATGACATGGAAATACTAAATCTAGAAAGAGATAATAGTTAAGTTAATGGGGAAATATATTTTAGAAATTTGAGGGGTGAATGTAATTATATTATAATATTGCACAAAAATTGAAGTTTGACAATTCAGAACCACAATGAACTATGCTAGAATTTTTTTAGTTTAGGTCTTGATAATTAGACTAGGCCTAAACCTTCTCTCAATATAGGATTATTCAATAAAATCAACCCAAAATGATTTTCCCTTGAGATTATTTTTCTACAATCATTTGACCAAAGATTAGGATATCCTTAATATTTAGAGTGAACAACCAAATTTTCCACACTTGTTTCCATGATTTGTTTGTCCCTAGATTTTTGGCAACATGCTTATTGAAATAACATCAAGTTCATGATGTTATCCATCACATCCATGTGATGTGATTACATGATGGTGACTTATTAGATACATGTTTTAAAAAAATATGTCATTTTCGTGTTATGGGTGTGACACAAGTGTAAAATGTGAAATGTTGCATTTAAGAGTAGTGTACCTATGCCAAGAGCCATATTTTTTCTTTTGTGTCTGATGGGAAAAGAATGTTTTGTACCAACACAAAGAGGTGGATTGGTGAATACTATTGTAGGTGTCATTTTTTCCTTAGGTATTCCCTCCATCGAGGCTACAAATTACACAAAAGTAATCTCTTCAGAGTTCAAAGAACTTTGAAAATTATCAAGTTTTTACTTGTTTAGTCTCTCAAAATATAACATTTAGGAAATACCTTATTGATCTATTGGTGAGTTTTGGGTTCCAATAAATATTCATGTTCTTTCATAAAATAACCTTCTTAAGATATCCATATTGGTGTCCTGGTTAAATATCTCATAATTAAAACTACTAGGAAGATAACTTGAACATAAAAAATAGAGTTACAAACCACATAAACCCTATCCTAGCTATATCTATTAGATTATTATGAATAATTTTGTGTTGGACTACGTGCTATAATAACTAAATATTCTTATGATAGTAATAAAAGTACCATAAAAATTGAATTTTTTTAATTAATTCTATCATTACTATCAATTGCCTTCTATTGTACATATGAATACAAAGATTCCTAGAGATGAATCATTGAAATATTTCTCTTACAAATATTTTTTGGATTAATTCATTATTTTTCTCCTCATTTTCTCATTTTCTAGAAGAGACAACTTACTAGTACCTTGACTTTGAAGTTTGGTTTGTGGAAAAAGATCAATTTGATGGGTAATGCATCTAGATGGAGGCAACCCAGCTAGTAGGTTAGACAATATCAAATCAAAATATTGTTTTAGAGATTCTTGCACTTTCAACAAAATTGTTTTATGATTGCAACACTTTTTTTCTAGCAAGTTTGATTGATAACAATTACCTACCATAGAGTCTCTAAAAAATATTTACACCCCACTATGTTTAAAGACATATATTATATTTTAGTTCTCTCTACTCCTTTAAATGATTTTAATGCATGGAGCTTGCCCCCTTCCTAAGCCTCATAGGTTCTTTCTCTACCATGATGACTTACATTTTTGTCATAAAAGAAAGGTCTACCAAATAATTGGTGACAAGAATATACATCACACAACAATCTATCCTTGTAAGAACCACTTTTGAAGTCAACTAGACAAGATTTATTCACAAGCACACTATAATACTTTTTTAACCAATAAATTTTATAAGGATTCAACTTTATAAGAATACATAACAACTATATTTTTTGCATTAGTTTTTTATACTACCAAGTTATGATTCGATCCTCCATCAACGATTACTTTGTGCACCTTATCTTTACAATTGCATCTCTTTAATAACACACGATTCCATCTCAAGTGATTTGTGAGAGTTTCTTTGTCACTAGCAATCAAATTTTTGTTAAATATCAAGTTATAACGTATTTCTACTTCAACTTCTTATCAACAAAAACTTTAGTGGCAATTATTCTCCATTTGGCGAATATTTTGCACATATGGGATTGACCCTATCACCCCACATTTATTAAAATTGGCTCCAATGCATGGGATCATCGCCAATCGATTTATTTAATTTTGTCCATTTCTTTCACATTATTGCCAATGGCATATAATTTTTGGGCATGACATATTTTAAACATTCGCCTATAATTTCAAAGAAGCCCCAAATGGATGACCTATATTCGCCAATAGTTTTATATATATATTTTTAGGCGGCCCCAAATTTGCCTAGCATTTTATGGATGCGTGTCTCAAACCGATGCTCTTTAACCAACTTTATTAATCATACCAAGGTATTGGACAACCCATAATCACCTTAGAAATAACACAAGATGTGTTATAATTACGTGGGCTTTGCCAAATATTTGTAGACCTAACACCCCCCGCCAAATTCACCAAGGATTAGTATAAATACATTCATAGATCAATGTTATTGTACACAATTTGGCTCGGTTCAATTTGATCGGTAGTGAAATTTTGACTGTTGAGTCTTGACTGCATTGGCGAGTCGCGACTACAATTGAATTTGAGGCAAAGGTAAGTGATTATTATTTTGTGACTATGTAAATTTGAGTTCATTCTTATTTAGTAGGGACCAGTTAGTGAATAGTGGTGACCAAGGAGACCTTAGACATGATTTAAGGGTTAATGAATCATTTATATATATTATAGTTCTATTGTCACTTCTTCAACAAGTAAATTTTTTTTTTCACTTGTAGGCTGGTAGCCTTTATTTTGTTGAAGAATCAAGATGTCAAACAAGAATAAGGGTAAGGCTCCTGCATATGGGGAAAGCCAAGAGAGGCCAACAAAATGAATAACCTTATCATCGTACTTTGGTCATGGTGTGGAAATGTTTCTAGGCAAAATTGGGAAGCTACTTCATCATAAGAAGATTTTCAAGATTCACAACCTGAACCTACACGATAATAAATTGAAGAAGTCAGTGAACCTAATATCTCAGATCACGATGAACTCGAAGAAGATTTTCAGTTAAATACCCAGAGTAGCCATAATGATATAATCGACTTGGATAAGACTGAGAATGTCAGAGAAGATGATGGTGCAGGGAAGAAGAAAAGAAAATACAATTCAAAGAATGATAGAGAATCAAAAAAAGATCGGATGTGGGATATGTCAAGGAATTTTTAAGTAGAATGGGTGTCAAAGTATCCATTCATTGAACCAGTGGATAATCCAATTGAAGGTGAGCCTCTGGTAGAATAGAGATGTAAGATTTGTAGCAAGATAAATAAGAAGGAAAAGAGGTTGCAGCTAAAAATTTACACAATAGAGAAGCATATGGATAAAGTTTACAAAAATAAAACCATAGATGGAGTTCAAAAATAAGTGATAAGATGGAAAACAAAGGAGGAATCTCAGCATTTCAAGAATGTAGAATTATATGAAATAACAAAAGATTTATTACTTTTATTCTTGAAATTGCTCCCATAAAATGTAGAAGATAACCTACAGCAAAGAAATAATGTAATCCTTTATTTCTTTATTAGTTTCCTCACTCTAATCCAAAGAAAGTAAAAAAAAGGAGAAACAACCAAAATGATCTTTACATCTTTCAACCATTCAGAACTACAACCCAATTAGAGTTGTAACCTACAACTCAAGACCCAACAAGTAAAAGAGCTGAAATAAACTAGAACAATATACAATCTCTAGTTAGCCTCTATCTTAGGAAAGAGTAGAGTATGTATGACATGGGCTAATAATTTCTCTTACAAATGCTTTTATCTATAGTTTCAAGGAATTTGTGGGTGTGTGCAAGATCATGGTATGCCAAAAAGTGTCGATGTGTAAAATAAGTCCTGATTGATAGTTTCTTTGAAAAACAACTATAACTTTCAAACAATATGACATTTTTGAAATTTGAAATATACATCACATTCTATGCTTCACCTACTACAATAATAATAAATAATTATTTCAATTTGATGAAGTTTAGACTAAGTTAAGGTGTTCAGACATGAGAGTTTTTATATTCAAAAAAATTTGTAGCAAAAAAATCATAATTAATTATTTACTTGGAAAGAAAATACAAAAAAATATGCATCACATCGGGACACGAGTCTACTACTTTTATCTAGAATCTTATAAAAAAACATTATCATTTGATTTTGTTTAATGTGGTTAGACATACACCTACTTGTTATCTTTCTAGTCTTGATTGATAGACTTATTGAAAAATAGCTATAACTTTCAAACCGTATAACAGTTTTGAAATCCAAAATATGTGTCAGATTCTATGATTTTCCTACTACAAGGAAAAAAATATATATCAATTTGATAAAGTTAGACTAAGTTAACATGGTCAGACATGAGATTTTTTGTATTCTGGAAAAGTTGTAGAAGAAAAATCATAATTAATTATTTACTAGGAAAAAAATTACAAAAATATATGTGTCACATCCAGACATGAGTCTAATACTTATATCTAGAATCTTGTAAAAAAAATTATCATTTGATTGTGTTTAAGGTGGTCAGACATACACCTACTTCTTATTTTTTTCTGAAATTTCCGTACTACTACATTGAAATTTGAAATTTTCAACATATAGAATAATTTTTTTTCAAAAAAGGCCTAGTATCTTAGAAACTAAATTCAATTTTCTACAAATTCTTGTGTTACATATTTTTGATATAATATTATATAACTTGTTCAAATTTTTATGTCAACTTGTCTAAACCTAATTTTCTAAACTTAAGGGCCTAGTTTGGCATACCATGATCCTACACATACCTTGTCTCCTCATTTTCTAGAGGAGGAAGTCTATAAGTATTTTGGTTTGGATGTTTGGTTTATGGAATAACATCAATTTGATGAGTAATTCTTCTCAATGTAGGAAAACTATCTGGTAGGTCAGATAGTATCAAATCAAAATATTGTTGTAGCAATTCTTACACTTTCAATGAAATTATTTGTTGATTTGAACACTTATTTTCTAGGGGTGCAATTGATAGTGATCCCTCCGTTAGATTCTCTAAAAAATATTTACACCCCACTTTTGTCAAACATGGATCTTTTATTTTAGTTCTCTCACCTCCTTTTTTTATGGTTTCAACACATGAAGCTTGTCCCCTTGCTAAATCACATAAGCATTTTCTCTATCATGTGTTGAGTTACATTTTTGTCATATAACCAAGGTTAACCCAATAATAGGTGACATGCATCTACATCACATGATATTCTATCCTTACAAGTACCAATTTTGAAGTCAACTAGACAAGATTAGTTCACAAGCACACCATGATACATTTTTAACCAAGAAAAATCTATAAGGATTCAATTATAGAATATATGTGAGCTGTATTTTTTACACTATTCCTATACTTACTATGTTATCAATGTAAGTCAGTTGTGGGTGTTTCTTTGTCACTAGCAATCAATGTTCTACTCAACATCAAGTTATCATCTATTTTTGCTTCAACATCTTCTCTTAAGGGCTCTCCTCCTTTTTCTTGGATCGCCATTCAAGATCTACTAGGGTTGAGAGGGAAATTTATTAGCTTGACCATTTCACTATAAATGAAGCATTTCAAAGGTCTCCATCTCCCAAGTAATTTTTGTTCTAGCCAAACTCTACCTCTAATGCCACCCTTCCCTTTGAAGTTATTGCTTTAGATACTCATTTATTTTTTTAGTTTTTGAAACTCTTTAAAGATTTTTTGATGATAATCTAAGGACATGAACTTAATTCTAAAATATTTTAATATCTTTGGCCAAAGTTTGATTTTCTCTTTTCATTATTTTTCCTATTATTTTGGGGATTCTCACACCACAAAGAAGAGTGTAACTTTAGTTTGGGTGTAACAACATTGACTCTATGTGGATCATTTTCTTCAATCCCTTCTATGTCAAAAAAAAATCTAATTCTTGGATCCAATCTAAGAACACTTTTAGATTTAGCTCACCATTAAAATCATGGACTTTAACGTTGACTTAAATTCTCTTTTTGGTAAAGTCCTCAATAAGTTTTTCCATAAGATCAGTGGATCCCCCTTGACCCCCTTGATCTCTAGTCCTTCATTAGAATCTTGACATGGAAATCTAGCCTCATGAGCTTGCAACCTCCTAAGGGCGGGTCCCATGGAGGGATGCTTCCTAGAAATTTCAATGAGTGATGCTAATATATTTTAGGATTATTTTAGAGTAGATGGTCCCATGAATTTTGTAGTTCGATTTATGCTTAAAAGTTTAAGCACCAAAACCTTTGGAAGCTAGTGGTCTCATGGATTGTATTATTTACCATGTTGAGTTATAAATATAAAAAAATAAAAAATATGAGTTGGGAAAAAAATATTAAAAAATTTGAGATAATTGATAGGTGCCTCCCTCACCCACCCCCGCCTTCCCCCATTCAACCTTCTTAAATTTTCAGTCCTAAAAAGTAACCGCTACTCTTTTCAAGAAAAAAATTCTAATTAATTATTTAGCAATTTTTTTTGTTCCATGAGACCTCCTAATCCTTACAAATAGATTCTAAGCTCCTCCATGAAACCCAACCGGAAGCATTTATCCAATGCATTAATCACCTATGACATTTCTCTCACCTCTTCTACCCTAGGTTTCCCTCTAAGCCATAAAAGATGCTATGATACCAAAATGATGTATCTCAAAAAAAAGAGTTGATGATTACTTTGAAAAGAAAAAAGAAAAACCAAGAATATAGATGATAAGAACAATCTCAATTACAAATGATCTCAAATATAAAAAGCTAGTTGTGTTATCACTATCACTACTATAAAGGCATAAGATAACCAACACCAGAGCCACAACATGGACCTCTATTTCTTTCCTCTCTTTCTCTCTATAAGGACATGTTCTCATGTACAGTTGCTTAGCTTATTTTGGCTAGTACTGGTTGCTCACCATTTTTAGGAGATATTTGTGGAGCCAATGACTCATGAATATTTACTTTTTTACTTATTTTAAAGTAAATGTCTTTAAATTTGTATGAATAATATTAATAATAATTTGTACACTTAAACTTTGAGAAAAAAATAGAAACAAAATCTATAAAAAAGGAGGAAAAAATATTTGGAGAGCCACATGGTACTTTTGGCAATATTTCAAGCCCCTTTTTTCCATTGTTTATGTTAAATTTCTAAATAGTAGTTTCTCCACTAAAATAACAAAAGATTCTAAATTATCCTTTTCACACACTTTTAAATTTCCAAAGCAAACCTAAAATTTTGATGGTAGTATTGGCTATTTTTTCAATGTAGTTGTTTTGACAACATTTATATCTCCCTTCAATAATTGATAGGATTTATAATCTATGGCATACATGGTTGGAATATGATGGTCATATTGGCCATTTTTCTACTTTTGAATTATATGACAGTGTAATATAATATTTTATTCAATAAAATAAATATATATTAGTTTATATATAATATATGATATATATTTATGACAAATGTTTCTATTTTGTTTATTATATAATTTATTAATCTAGAGCATTTTTAATACAAAATCTATGAATTTACGACCAATTTAAAATATTAGTATGCAATATATAAACTTAGAAACTTTCTTAATTAATTTGATATATATTACTAATTTATAATTTAAAAAAAAAATTATATTATTTTATCACAAATAAAAATTTCTATATAATTTATTATATATAATTTTTATTAATTTAGAATCTTTTCAAAATAAAACATATGAATTTAGAAACTTGTTGAAAATATTTAATTTTTTAAAAAAAATTGACAATCAATATGCATTAAAATGACCAAACCCCATGAAAAATTGATATCACTGTCAAATTCCAAGCCTGATGGTACATTGAATTTTCATTGCCACACATTTTTTTTAATAGTTGAATCCTGAATGCTGGTTATGGGATTGCAATTTTCCATGGCTCCTGCTTTAGTTTATGGCAAGCTATTTTGTTTCTTTTGAGCTTGAAATTATTAACTTTTTCCCTCAGAAGTTAACAGATTTCGTATCATAATATGAATATTTTTATCCCATAGAATGCAAAGATTTTAATAGATAATCATTCTATTTTAACTTGGTTACCCTTTTCAAATGGTTGTGCACCATGTTTCCAATAACTGCAAATATTTTAGATTTGCCCCAATATTAATATCAATATTTCAGAACGCCTCTAATGTCATCTTCCAGTTAGAATTTTTCAAAACAGAAATTTGTACAGTGAAGGATTTCTCATTAAATGTGCTTAGATGCCTTTGAAAACAATTTGAAAATCAGCTATATTACACTTGTTTAAGAAGTAGAATACAACCAACAAGAATGTTGGATGGGTATCAATGGAAAGAGGAATGAATCCAAACACTACAAAATTATGCATTTAGGCTTTCCTAACTATACATCCTAATTGAGTTTCTCAACACTCATTTTAAGTGCTTCCATTTGAGCAATGAGTTCATTGTTTTTCCAGATAATTTGTTCTACATCTTTCTGAAATTCATCCCTTTGTTTTGAAACTTTGGCTATCTCTCCTCTTAACACTGTCAGTTCTTTGAGACACGCTTGTAACTCAGCTTGTAAACGTTTAATGGTATTCTCCTTTCCTGCAAGCTGTAAATAAAACATGTCATAGCATTAGTGATCATGATCTGAAAGAAACATAAGGCTCTTCAAAAGTAAGTGTAATCTTCTGCTTGACAATCTATATATAAACAATTGAAAGCATGGCAACACATACCTGATGCTCCAACTCTTTCTCTTTCTGGTTTGAGCTACTGAGACTACCCTGTAGGCTTTCAATTTTACTTCTCAAAACCTCTTGACCCCATACCTAAGTTGCAGATTCGGCTTGAAGTTGTTCTATATCAACTGCATTGGAAAATATTTTTTCCCTTAGAATCTTGACAAGCAAATTTTCTGCTCTTAGTTCATGTTGTACTTGTTTGAACCCCTCCTTACTCTGAAATAACAATCAAGAATATTAGTTGATAGTAAATTTGTAAAAGCACATTTTTTTTCAAAACAAAGTGGCTGAGGCACTAAACTTTACTGTTAGTAGGAGAAAGACTACATAAAAATAGAGATGGCAAATTCGAAATGAGTCACCTTCTCACTCACATTACTAAAACCAAATATATACATAAGCCCTAACCCAAATTTCCTGAGTTTTCCATCATATCTAACATTAGAGTTCAAACATACAAGATAAAACTTCAAGAACCAAGAATGCAAGAGAAGGAGAAACGGAGGTAATTACATAGCCTTTCACAAAAGAAAAAGACAGCTAAAGAAACAGAAAGAGAAGAATTAGGGAAAAAGATAGTAAAGTATGTTAATACACTCTTTTAATCCAGTGCTCAATCTGTCTTACCTTGGTTTCAAGAACTGTCAAGTTGGGTTCAGGAAGGGGCAGACAAGACTAATCCCATTGGACTACACAGTAACCAGTATGAGACCGACCATGTGTGTGCTAGATTAAACCAGCTTGGGTACCGGACGACGTTTGAACCTAGGTCAATCGGCTGTTCATCCAACAGCACAACCAAATGATCTACACCCCGGGAAAAGACTGTTGGATTTATATTATCCACTAAAACATCTCTAAGCTTCCAATGTCTCTAAAGCTGGATAAAAATGCAAAACCTCGAGGTAACAAAAGAAATAGTACTAATTACCTCTATATGTTGTTGTTCTTGTTGATATGTCTCTGAATTTTCTACATCTTGCTTGAGAGATTCATCACAGGATATCTGAGATTTTTCTTTCAAGATTTCTTCTTGCCTCTGCACACTTTTCTTCCAAGAATCAACCTTTATCCTTAAACTTTGAGCCATTATGTCCAATTCCAGGACATGATCCCTTTCTTGCCCAGATGCTAACATACTCTTTGATTGCTCCCCTTCATTAATTTCCCAGATCCTTTTAACATATCCCAGCAACTTGAAAGAAAGTTGAACATTCTCATCCAGCAGTGGGAATGCCTGAGCTTGCAGTTCATGAAGGAAATCCCAAAATTCTTGATCAAGTTTAATCAATCCAATGCTACTACTTTTCTCTTTATTTCTCACCCTCTCCAGAAGGCTGCTGTTTTTCTTCCTCAGAGCATCAGCTTCCCACCTGTAACTCTCTAAATCCTTTCGTAACCCATGTTCTATACCAACTAACCTGAGTTGTTCCTTTTGTAGCTCGGTGATACGAACATCTCTGTCTTTGTCTTGTGGATTATTATTCACATCATTGTCTATTTGTAACCACAATCCACCAATTGTTGTTTCCTGATTTCTACAAAGTCTCTGCAATCTAACAACTGATTTCTGCAACTCAGAATTTTCCTTTTCCTTTTCCCTCAAATTCATCTTATTTGAATCTCGCTCATCTTCTACTTGCTCTGCTTTCTTAACAGATTCTGACAGGGATTCCCTTAATTTCATAATCTCATCCTCTGCATCTTTTAATTTATTTCTCAAATCATCCATACCCTGAGGTTTTGCCTGAATTTCCTCTTTATTCAAAGCTGAAACTTCTCTTTGCAATTCTACATTTTTCTCTCCGAGATCTTTGATCCTCTCTCTCATCTTCCTCTCCTCAACCCTAATTTTTTCTATTTCCTCTTCTAATGCTTTCTGCCGATCATTCTTCTCAATCTCCAATATCTTTGTCCGAGATTCCAACTCTTCCTCGATCAACCTTAGAGCATCAATTGCCAGAGATCTTTCTTTTTTGCGGCTCCGAACTTCTGAAGAAACCATAACCGCTAAATTCCTTTTTTCTTCAAATACTTCTCTCAGTCTCTGCCAAAAAAAAACTGTATTTTTATTCACAGACTCAGATCTGTTGCGTTCATACCAGTCCATCGATTCTAGCTCTTTTGAAATTAATACAACCTGTTCTTCAGCTGCTTTAGCTTTTCTTTCCAGATCTTCATCTGTATCTTCTTCTATCTGTGCCTTCTCTTTGGCCAAATTATTGTTTTTTCTGTTAATGTTCGATTGAGAGAGCAGTTTCCATGGAAATAGACTCCACACCGCTACAACACCAGATATCACCTGTAAAAAAATAAAATTTCGTATCATTTTAACAAACCTGTTAATGCGTATAAAGTTCTTCAAAATCTAAGGTTTTAAATATGGGTTTTAAACCGGTTGAATATGCAGTTAATATTTAAATAAGTCACAGTGTACATCTAACCAGTAGAATCCACAGAATCCAGTGAAACGTGTTGAAATAACCCTCTAAAACGTTCTCCATGTTCAACTGCGAAGCATTTACAACACTACGAATACAAAACGAAATACGCCTCAGTTTTTAATTTATAAACAAGAGGTGGAATGTGTTATATGCCACTGTAAGTTTCTAAATTTAGTGAAATTTCCCTACCGACTGGCTGTTTCTAAATTTCACTCGCCGGCACATTGGATCTTACCATTTGCATACTTGATACTCCGTACAAAATGGTACTCATAATGTATTTTCATTGGTGTTTTTTTTTCTTTTTTGCCCTTTTCTTCTTTTTGCATTGTTATAATATTGTAATGAATGAGGAAAGTGTTTGGAAAAAAGATTGGAGTAAGGGCATATGTTTCTTTTCCCACAACTTATTTTCAATTGCTAAATAATTGCTGCTCTACTAAAATAACTAAAGATTTAAATCATTCTTTTTTGGCACTTTAAAATTTCTATAGAAACATTTAATTGCTTAAATTTAAGCACAGAATAAGGTAAGACTGGGGTTTCATGAAAGGGACTTTCTTAAAAAAATCAGTTCTAAACATAGATTTTTAGGACTTTTCATTTTTATCTTAGACTGTTTTCATCATCAAATAATCAAATATAAAGTACTATTTGTATGGCCATGTATTTGCCATTTTGTGTAGGGAATACCCACACAGTGAAAGAAACTTTCATTGAATGAGGAAAGTGTTTGCTAAAAAATTGGAGTAAGGCTGGGGTTTCATGAAAGGGACTTTCTTAAAAAAATCAGTTCTAAATATTGATTTTTAGGGCTTTTTATTTTTATCTTAGGTTGTTTTCATCATCAAATAATCAAATATGAAGTATTATTTGTATGGACATGTATTTGCTATTTTGTGTAGAGAATAGCGAGAACGTGAAAGAAACTTTCATTGAATGAGGAAAGTGTTTGCTAAAAATATGGAGTAAGGTTGGGGTTTCATGAAAGGGCTTTCTTAAAAAAAAATAGTTCTCAACATGAGTTTTTAAGACTTTTCATTTTTATCCTAGACTGTTTTCATCATCAAATAATCAAATATGAAGTGCTATTTGTATAGACATGTATTTTCTATTTTGTGTAGAGAATAGCCACACCATGAAAGAAACTTTCATTGAATGAGGAAAGTGTTTGCTAAAAAATTGGAGTAAGGCTGGGGTTTCATGAAAGGGACTTTCTTTAAAAAAATCAGTTCTAAACATGAATTTTTAGGATTTCGAATTTTTATTCGAGATTGTTTTCATCATCAAATAATCAAATATGAAGTACTATTTGTATAGACATGTATTTGTTATTTTGTGTAGAGATTACCCACATGGTAAAAGAAACTTTCATTAATTGAGAAAAGTGTTTGCTAAAAAAATGGAGTAAGGCTGGGGTTTCATGAAAGGGACTTTCTTAAAAAAATCAATTCTAAACATGGATTTTTAGGACTTATCATTTTTATCCTAGATTGTTTTTATCATTAAATAATCAAATATGAAGTACTATTTGTATGGACTTGTATTTGCTATTTTGAGTAGAGAATAGCCACACGCTGAAAGAAACTTTCATTGAATGAGGAAAGTGTTTGCTATAAAACTAGAGTAAGGTTGGGGTTTCATGAAAGGGACTTTCTTAAAAAAAAATTGAGTTCTAAACATAAATTTTTAGGACTTTTCATTTTTATCCTAGATTGTTTTCATCATCAAATAATCAAATATGAAATACTATTTGAAACTAACTATAATATTTTTTTTCACATTTTACCTCTAACACTTTTTAGATATTTTATGAGTTATTTAGTAGCGGTGAATTTCATGTGTTAGATGAAGTCCTTGATGACTTCATTTTTATAGAGTTGTCCTCTACATCTCCTAAAACATCCCTTTGCCAATGATTAATTAACATGATGCATGTTTCTAGTTATCAAAATATAGTTGAAAGACCTAAAACTTTTTGTTCATATTTGTCTAAATGTTTCTCAACCACAAACAAAACCTATCATAATCATTCAAGGCATTTTAAAACTCATCTTCATCTCCCAGTTACTATTGAAAATTAACAAAACAACTCACTCAAAGTAGCAAATTTAAACAACGTGCATCATGAATACCTCATTTTAATGTATCTATCTATATCTATAACACTAGAAATAATAAGCAACCTAAACCTATGGATTATTTTCCTACTTTCCTTCAACCTTCTCCACACATGGTTCCTTCTGCACCTTGTCTTTATCAACATTTTGGTAAGGAGTATGATCTAATTGAACAACTTCATGCTACTTCAATTAAGACCTCCCTTTGGTAATTGATTTGATTTCCACCTACATACCATGAGATACTTTAGGAAGCCTTAACGAAAATAGTTGTTCCATATTCTTTGAGACCAAATGATGTAGAAGTCTTGTTAGAGTGTATACATTAAAGTTAGATATTATGTTCTTGCAACATGAATCACCTTCTTTAGAAGTTCAATTTCGATATGATCCTCCCAAGATTATAGCTATCATTAATTGACATGCAATCCTAATTGTTAATGGATCAAGTCTTAATGATTGAATAATAAAAATATTACACAGAAGTAATGTGGATAGATCACTTATTCAATCATATTCTCTCTCTAGATTTGTGGGTTTTACAATGTGCAATCACACTACTTGTAGACTGTAGATTCAAGGCATGCAAGTAGTTCCATTTGTGTTCTTCATTGTATGTTAAACTTTATATACAAGAATTAATCGTACACAATAGAGACTAGTAAGATCACACAAAGTTATTACAAACTAGTACTATTTAATGATCCTCTTTTTTCCCTGATCCCATCTTTCCTTGATCCCATCTTCAACTAAAGTAGATATACCACCTCGTGTTGATAGTTATCAATTACCTATGGATGCATTCTTAGGTGATGATTAGGGATCAATAGAATTTGTGTCATCCTTTAGGGAGTGTATAAAGCCTCACCATTAGAACTTGAAACTCCAAAGGCATCTTTGATGATATCTACAAAATATTCAACTTCTAAAAATATAAGATTAATTTCAAAATAGATTCTACTTTAATAGATTTTTCCAATAATTATTTTATATATGACATTGAGACTCACGATGGTCCACCATCATTAACAAAAATAGAACGCTTTCATGGTTGTGGTTCTCACATCTTATCTAAGTGTATATAGCAATAAAATGGTTGTGGGGTAAATGAACATGATATTAAAGTTCCAATAGAACCTAGCTCATGTGATGCTTCATTTGGTATTGGTTCTCATCCTTTGAAGCCCACTAAATCTTTAAATTAACTCTCTTAATGTGAATGTGATATGTACTTATTCTAAATTGCTCACATTAATTAATATTTAAATTATTGATGTTGGTTCCACTTCTAGCACATTTAACTTATTTTTAATGAATTATTTTTTGGTTGAACTCATGGAAGCTTATGAAAATCTTCATTATCATAATTATGGATTTTCTTATTTTTATATTCTGGAGCTACTTTGAGAAGGATGTTATATCATTGGATGATAACTTTGAAATGTCCCAATAAATCTCAAATTTGTTTAATTTCCCAAAATATAGAACCCTCCTTGTAAAAGATATTATTAATTAAAATAATCCTAAAAAAGGTTATACAAATTGGAAAATTATTAGATGCTAATGAACAACATCAATAAGCTTCTATTCTACATGAATTTCTTAAACATTTTTCTTAGTCTTATTTGGATATGCTTGATATTGATCCATGGATTATGATGCATAATATTGTGTTGCACCTCTACGCCAAGCCTATAAAATAAAATATGGGAAAGATGAAACCCAAGATGGCATTGTTTGTTAAGACTAAGATTGAGTAGCTTCTAGAAGCTATCTTTATCTATGTGATCAACTATTCTCTTTGAATTTTAAACATTGTTGATGTTTCTAAACAAAATAACTATATTTGAATGTGTACTAGTTTTAGGGAGCTTAATAAAGATTCTTTAGAATACACTTTTCTCCTCTCTACCATTAACATGATTATTGATTCCTCAAAAGGCCCTTTTTTACTCTCCTTTCCAGATGGATACTTTGAGTACAACCAAATATTTCTTAATCCTTAAGATCATTATAAAATAGGTTTTATTACACCATGTTGAATATTTTTTGGGTGGTGATGCCTTTTGGGTTAGAGTACACTAGTGCAAAAATTCAATGTAAGTTATGACCCTTTTTTCTATTATTAAATGTTCATATGTAAAGTATTGGAGGACTAGATCAATGATTTCTTGACCAAATATATTTGGCACCAAGCTCACATCAACATCTTCTTCATAGTTTTGAACATACTTGTAAATATAAAATGTGCTTAAATTATCGTAACTCGAACAGACTTGTAATATAACATGTGCCTAAATGATCATAACTATGTATTTGGTATTAATAGTGGAAAATTATTAGGATTCACTATTGAAATCATGGTATTGAGGTGGAGACAAAAAGATAATGATTTATTCAATATTCCACTTCTCAAAATGAAACTTTATAGTTTAGGGGTAAATATTGAGGCTATTCATAGCCTCACAATTGGTAGATCAAACTTTTCCTTTTACTCAAATAAAAAAAACAAGATAGTAGTTTCAATTAGATTTTAGATTGTCAAAATATCTTTGATAATTTAATATGTTATTTCACTAAGCCTTCTCTCTTGCAAGTGGAAATTTCTAAATGTTTGTAGTGTTGAAAAATGCACCCTATGCATTTATGGAACACATTAAGCCTATTGCATTTATGAAAAAAATATGTGATCAATATTTTATAATTATAACTTCATGGATTGCAAATATGAAGCATTAACCATCTATGGTTTAAATTTGGGAGATCAGTGTGTCTAGACATGATCATGAAGCATGAATGTCTGTTTAGTTTGCAAATGTAAAAAAAAGATTATAAATTCAAATGAGCATTCTGCATCAAAATTCTTTTGACACGTGCCCCTTCACATAAATGCATCTAAAATAGCTATTCTTTCATGTTCCAACAATAGAACACCTTCATATTTCTTATTTCCAGAACTCTAGCTATTGGATCTCAAGCTCTCTCACTTATCTATTAAATAGAAAATCTCTTTCAACATTTATCTACACTCTTGTAGCAATCAAAGATTCTTTCATCGAGAATCACACTTATTGTCACAAGAAAAGGGTCATAGATATGTAATGGTCTCATATCTCTTATCTTATAATAGCATCATAAATTACATTCCAATGTGATTTCTCACTTATCTAGGCCTGATTTTAGTGGTACTAGCATCCTATGCCCCAAAGGCTTGATCCAACTTATTTCTAATTGAAATTCCAAATTCTCCTTTAAATTTTGGACCTTAGGTTCCAATTTGGGACTGCATTGGATGGAACAAGATTCCTTTGGCACCCTACTCTCGAGAGAGGGATGGATTGGGCACCCTACTCCTACTAATTTAGCCCCAAATTTGAATTGTGCAATAGTCAACATGTTTAAGAAAAAAATTCAAACTCATGTTGGCTTTCTCCAAGTTTCACACCCCAAAATTCTTCGGAGAGGTATATAAGTGAGATATCCTCCCTCATTTTTGGCATCTAATCTTAATTTCATGTACATCAAGCAATTAAATTTCAACCTCAAGTCCTCAAGATCAAGTGATCAAGCATCTAAGGTATTGAAGACAAGGAGTAATTTTTTAAATCTATGCATTTATGATAGTGTTTATGATCATTCAATCCTAAATTCAACTGCATCAAGTCAATATCAATATCTTCATGATAATTTTGACATTAAGAAGATTTATGAAGGTATTTAAGAATATTATTTTCACAGCTAGGCTTTGCTACCTAATAACACACTTTTAATTCAAGGTCAATTTATTCCAGTTTCAAGGTTAAATCCTAAATCAAGGTTTGACATAAGAAAACACCTTTCTACATAACATTTTCCTTCCTTTCTCTATGTAGGAATATGTGGTGAATGCCCAAAAAATGTTATAGAACAAGCACAAGGATATATACTTGGTCTATTAGGAATCATATCTAAAATTATCAAGACTAGACTGAGTTGGGGACCATAGTCTTGGGAGTAGGTTGACCTAGGTACCCTAGTCCCTCAAAATCTACTTGATTTTTTATTTCCAAATCTTTTTTTGGAATTTTTCTATCAATCTAATGTCTTCTTATACATGTTAAACTACCAGTTTTCTCTATTTGAGCCTAATTATTACATTCTTCTCTCATAATCACAAAGTCATTGTCCATAAATAATGGACTACTAAATTCACTTTGTGCTTCATCCATTTGGATCCTAGTGGATCATTCTCCTTCTAATGTAAAAGTGAGCATGAAATAGATTCATGGTTTATATGCATGGACTTGTGAGTCCTATTTCACCTACCTTAGATTTTGGTGAACCCAAATCTTTATATTTACTTCTAATTTGGATGTATATGTCTAATTTGTATGCTTTAAATGATTATTTATTATATTTTATGCATTTAGAGGATTCCATTTAATTCATATTGTGTAATATTTAAATGGTGAATTTGTTAAGAATTTGTATTGTTTAGACATTTTCTTTTATAGCATTGTGTATGAGTTTTATGAACTTATTCCCTACATATAATATTTCCACGAGAATATGTTATACTCTTATGGACTCCCTAAAAGGTTTAGAGCCTGAGTCAACTAGCATTTTCCATTATTTGAATCTTGGTGAAGCCTCTATGCCTACACATGAATTACCTAATATTGTTGAAAATCACTCTTTTCAAACTTCACATGATGAGAATGGCTCACTAACACGAGTGCGTCCTAGACAAGTGGTAAATCTTGTCAATGATTTATAAATCTTAAACATTATTTGGGTCATGAATACTCAAATAGTGAGGCAATCCCCTTTCTTGAAGGGTTGAGGAGGATGGTTCAAACTAATGAACCTAGTGTGGATTTTTGACATGGAATATATCATATTGTGATAATATCATGTCTTTGAAAAGATTTTCCAAAGATATCAATCTCTCTAACCCAAATAATCATATTGAAAACCCTATTCCTATCCCAACATTATGTTACTCCTAAATGGATCAAGAGTTGTCATTAGTATTCATTTGTATAGTGGTTAAACAAAGAAAGATAGTTCAGTCAATTATAACTATGCAATAGTCACCTAGTACAATAGTTATTGAGTACATAGGATTACCGAGTACCAGTATATACCGAGACTGAGAGACAACATTTACCAAGTAATCTAGAGTTCACATAAAAATTTGGAATGGCACATAGTTCAAGGTGAACAACTTTTTTCCAAGAAAGAAAATGGTTTACCAAGATCGAGGTGAATATTTATTGTGAATGTAATCATTTAATGAATGATGATTCCTATGTAATGATGATCTAGGTTAATCATATGAATTGTTGATCTTAGGTTTTCTAAGATAGTGTCTAAACCCTAATTAGGTCAAATCAGTTTGATATAAGTATTGTTAAGATGTCATTTTGACATGCATCATCAAGAAGTAGCCGAACTCAAGGACATTTGAAGATCAGATAGGGTTAAGATTGAAAGGATTTTGGCAGCACATTCAGTTTATTAGAAATAGATATAAGGCTATCGAGCAACACAAAAGGACATATTCATCACATCAAGGTGATATCATTATTGTACTTAATGGATCTGATATCAACAATGTAAGTTGTATTTCATATAGATCACACGTCATTGTTACTCTCTAACAATTCTTGTAGACTTTAAAATCTCCTAATAAAGTGGACTTAAGAATTCTTTTATTAAATCTCTTAACCGAGTGCACACTTGTATATTGTTGATAAAATCCTCTAACCAGGTAGATCTACTTGATCTTTTTGTTACTCCTAATAGGGTAAGATCACCAGAAATGATCAATCTTTGTAAGCCTTAACTGATAACTTTATTTATGTAGTAGTGAAGCTTCGTGGGTTCCATCCCTACTGTAGTTTTTACCTTCTAAAAAGGGTTTCTATGATACCAAAATACAAGTGTCATGTGTATGAAGTTTCATGTATGCTTTATTGATTTGACTTTATGCATTTACATTTCAGCTATGTTATTCGATGTATATTGAATGAAATTGTTACAGTCAGTTATTGAAGTACATGTTTACAAGGATTCAACTTGAAAGTTTTTAAGGGTATTGATTCACACCTCTCCTCTCAATACACACCTTTCCATAATTCCAACAATTGGTATCATAGTTAGTTCTCTTGTTGAGGAATTTTAAATAATGAAGAGAAAATATCTAAGGATGGAAATTTATAAGCTTGACAAGACTATTGAAAATCAAAATTTCTAGATGCAGATCTACACTGAACAATTCAAGGAAGCCAAAGAAAAATTGAGAGAGTTACTGGTCAAAAGGAAGGATATGGCATTTTGGTACAATGAGATTGATTATCATGAAGAGGAGATAGAGGATCCATTTGGATTTGGATATGGAAGCATATTTTATGCATCTGAAGGAACCATATCAGATCTATCTGAAAAGAATCACCATCCTACTGAACAAGTGAAAGCACTGCAGATTGGTCAAGAGACACAAATGGCTAGAATGATTGATGTCATGAACAATGCAAGACAAGTTGAACAAGAAAGGAATTTGGCTATTGAAGATAGAAGAAAAATTACTGATAAGAAGTAAGAAAAGGAATCTGAAATACTAAGACTTGCCGAGCATCATTTTGAAATCTCCAATCATATGGTTGTCATGAGTCAGTAAGTCAACCAAGTGAACAATGAGCTTACTAAGAAATTGGAAGATATTGGTGAATTGAGAGAAGAGAATGAAAGAGTGAAGAGTGCAATAAAGATTCAATAATAGCATAATGAGATGATAAAAAATATGAATAAAGTACTAAAAGAATGGATGGATTTCTAAATAAACAAAGAAGACTTGATAGCACCAGTAGTTTAGGCTATACAGAGCAGGGAGAGTCATCAAAACAAGCTAAAAAAAAGAGTGCCTATGAAAATCCAATGCCAAAGAAGCCCTCATGCTATCATTGTGGAAAACCAAGCCACATATCAAATTTTTGCAGAAGCAAAGAAAAAGGTATTCATAAATCCACTCCTAAATTTGATGGTTATTGTTATAATTGCAACAAGTATGGACATCAAGCACATGAGTGTAGATCCAAGTTGAATAAGTCACCTAAGAAACATTATATGGAAAAGCACTGTCATACTTGCAACATACATGAACACATATCACAGGAATGCAGGACAAAGATGAAGCAAGTAGGGAAACTGAAAGGACAAAACAAGACATATCAATTGAGAAGACAAGGTAATGCATATACTTGGGATTTCAACACTTGGGTTAATTGCACAACATGTGGTAGATATGGACATATAGTAGGTAATTGCATGAGAATTCACTGAAGAGGAAGATCTCGAAATTGGACAAGTTCTGGAATGGCATGTTTGCACTATCATAAGGTTGGTCATTTAAGTAAAGATTACAGAGACCAAGTACCAGAACCAAGCACTAATGCAAATGGAAACACAATTGAAGAAATCATAAGGATAAGAAATCAAATGTGGAGAAGAGAAACAAATGATAATGTTGGACCAAGCACAACATTCAGCGACACCTCATCTATTGGATTAGGTGATCTCACCACCTCCACCTAAGAAAAATCAAGTAAGATTGGTTTCTTCTACTAGTTGATTTGGAGTTTTATTTTAGAACTAACCCCTCTTTTGTTGGCATCTTTATCTTTTGTTTGTTTTATTTTTCATGTCATTGTGCATGGATGTCTAAGTTGAAATCCTTCATTTTGGGGCTTGCATCCTTGAACTTAGTGACGTCTTATCTCTTTTTTATTCACCCATGATCGACTCTATTTTTCTCTTCCTCTTCTCTCTCTCATCTTCCTTTATCATGAGAATGAGGTTGTCTCATACTCCCACTAAAGTGGAGGTTAAATGTACCATCCTAAATTATAAGAATCAAATTCGTGTATAATTTAAGGACTATTTTGTACCCACCTTACTATGTTTTCTATAGTAGGACCTCATATGGCACTTAACACACACCTAAATTCAAATATAGGTCCTCTCTCATTTCAACCTTATTTAAAATTAATGTTAGCCCTTATTTCTAAGTGTGCTCCTCTATTTTTTCTCCAATCCCATAATTCATTTCATCACCTAGGCAATATATCACTATTTGTGGCCTTTGTGTTTTGTCCCAACCTTAGAATTAGTTGTACTTGATAATCCTTCATCTATCATAATATTTAGTTTAACAACATTGATGTTCAAATGTATTGTTTGTATAGGATCAACATCTCTAACTTTGTGAATTAAGAGATGACCAAATTCCTTACAAGTATCATCTATGAGTGTATGTATTTTCCCATGAGGGTATAGCTCCCATATGTCCAAAGAGTTTGGTTACACATATTATATTGTGATCTTGTGTAGACTTGGTTTATTGCTACTAAGCTTAATTTTAGATATTTTATTTAATTAAACCTAAAGCTATAAAAGACAATTTTAGAATTGATGTCCCATCCAGGAAGGATCATCACCCTTGTTTCTTGTAAAATTTCCCTCCCTCTTTCTAGAGTAATGTTTTCCATTTCTATGTCTACTTCATTTTTTTAATTCTTTGAAAATCTCATCTCTTCTTTCAAGAGTAACCTCCTTAACCTTGTTTCTAATATTTTGGCCCTTACATTCATACACAAAAGTTTTGAATCCTATAGATTTAATAAAAGAGTCATCTAAGATGAATTATTTGTTGGCAAGATGTCTGACATCCTTTGATAATTGTTAGATGGCTCAAATACAACCACACCCCTTTTAGGTGGGGGGCGTATTCATCCACAAATGGCTTAATAATCTAGTCAAATTCATTATCTTCATCACTTTCATCTTCACCAGTGATAAGTTCATTTACATAAAATCTATTTTCTTGGGTAGGTTGGGGATAAATGTGACATATTGGGGTCACATCCTCATCTTGCATTCTTGAAACATTCTCTAGAAAACTAACTAAGATTGAAATCTTAATTTTTCTCTTACAAAACATAACATTTTATTTTAGTTTTTATTAAAAACCATTACCAAAAATTGAACCCTAACCCTTACCATAATTGAACTTTCATAAGGTTCCAAATACTCTAACACCTATCATGAAACACAACCAAATTTAATTCTTAATTTTAGTCTTACAAAACTATAACATTAATAGTAAGATTTAATAAACCATCATTAGAAATAGAACCCTAACCCTAACTTGCACCCTAAATCAAAATAAAACCTAATCCTATTCATAACCTTAACTTTATCTCTAACCCTAAACCTAGCCCTAACCCTGACATAAAACTAACCCAAGTTAATATGAATAACATTAACATTAAGCTTTATTAAACCATCACCAGCAATTGAATCCTAACCATAACATTAATTGAACTTTCACAAAGCTATAAATACTCTAAAACTCATTATAAATAACCTTAATGATGATGGATTAGCTTCTATTAGTTTAAATATAAATGAAGGATTAAATTCTATTACAATCTACCATTAATATTACAGTTTAATCTAACCCTAAATCTTAAAATTATCATCATCAAGGTTATCAACCCAGAAAACCCTTCAAACATTGTGGCTCTTCGTCCAAGATTAAAAAAAGGAAGGTGAAGATTGAAGATTTTGTCATGGAAATGGAGACAAGGGAGGAGGAAAGTAGGGATGATAGTATGAAGGGGAAGGGTAAAAAAGAAATGGAGACTATTGGGAGCCGCACCAGAGCCAAGAATAAGAAAAATAAGGTGGGTAAGAGGGTGGTTATTTCCACGGATGAAGATTCCTCCTCACATGAGAATGTTTAGGGAAAATGGGATAAGCTATCAGAGAATGAACCCAATATGGGGGATGACGATAACTTAGACCAAAAATGTGTTGGTGGAGGATAATATTGTACACTCTAAGATGTGCACTTCTCTAAGTCATTACTTCCAAGAGCATCCATGGATTGGAAACCTTGAGAAAGTGACCTAGAGTTCCCTAGGCATGGAGTGCAAGGGTGTTAATAGGGCTCTCAGCTAGAGCTAGTTAAGCATATGACCTTGCTTGTAAACCATGCAATGGGAGATTCAAAGAGACAAGGGAAAGAATGCCAATATCCTCAAGAATCAAAATGAAAATGCAATGCAATGCTATGCTAGAAATGAAGATGCAAGAATGCAACTAAGCTTATGAAAATGAGAGTATTACAAGTCTTTGCTAATTAAACTAGGTGAGTTAAGCTAGAACATGAAAGGAAAGTAAACTAAAATGCCATGAAAGCTAAGCTAAATGCAATAATGAAAGCTAGAATGAAAGAAGATCTCCAAAGCTCCAAAGTCACCAAGAAAACTTGTAGCATAAGATTAGTATCAAGAGTTGGGGGTCCTTTGAATGAGAAAAGAGCTCTCCTTTTAAAGATAAATGGACCATGGAGATTAAGAGGCAAAAGATTTGATCAATGGTGGAGTTTGAAAGAGGGATCAATTCATGTGCACAAGTCTCCTCCAATGAGAAAGAAGTGTTGATTTTTGTGCCTCATGTGAGACAAAAAGGTCTTTTTCTTCTTTTTATAAAATAAGAATAATGCTTTATTTGTGCAACTTAGGATAAGAGGTAAGTGGAGGCTTTTTATTTAATAAAAGGGGAGGGAATTCCTTTTAATTAAATAAAGACTTAGGATAAAATGGTTAGCCCATACAATATAATTGAATAAATGATAGAATTAGGATTTGATCAAGAAAATTGATTTAATTTTGAAAATATTTGCAAAGAATTGATTCAAGGATTTGATAAATTGCAAGAATGGGGCCCAAAGTCTAGGTGACCATTTTAGGGTGCATACATTTGCCCCTCTTTGACTAATGTGAGATCAATTTGGGATCACATGTGGTCAAAGAATGAAGTTGAAATGTGAGATCGATTTGGGATCACAAAACAACCCAGACGTGTGTTCGACTGATGGGAACACATCAGGACAAAGATAAGCTGATTGAAAAAGACAAGGCCAACACCCCTATAAATAGGTAATTGTCAAGTCTAAGATAAGAGATAAGAATCTCAAGCAAGGTTTGGTTGAAAGGTTTGATAAATCTGAATCAAGGATTGAAGTTTGATAGGTACTGCCCCCTTGTGATCGAAATCAAAATGAGATAGAGAAGAAATAGTAAGGTGATAAATTTGATCAAATCAAACTAAAGATAAGGTTCTTGATGTAAGATGAAAGATATAAGAATCACATAACCAAGGTAGATCATTAAGCATGAAAGGTTATGCCCCAAGGTTGAATTAGAAGAAAAGAAGTGGGGTGAAAGCGAATGGAAGATAGAAGTTTGGAAGAGGTGAAAAGAAATGGAGAGAAGAAAGAGAATTTGCCTCAAGAAAGAGAATGCCCGAAAATCAATCAACTGTTTAAGATAGAAAATTTCAATTGAGATCATGAAAGAAGATAAGGAAATGAAGATCAAAATGTGATCACAGTTGATTAAAAGTCCAAAAGAAAAAAGAAAAAAAAGCTCTCTCCATATGCAAGATGCAAGACTAAACTAACATGAACTTAAGAATGCAAGCTACTATGAAAAGTAGTTTACTTGCAAGGTCACAAAGCCATTAGACTCTAATAATCAACATCGATCTTTATTGGTAGCATCACAAGATCATACAATACACACTAGTATGACTATGGGTATATAAATATGATCTGTATCAGATAGGTATGTGGGAATTCCACCTAAGCATCAAAGACATGTAGGTCAAGATGACTAGTGCAGTGAGGTTCCCTAAGTTTGGTGTAGCAGGATTATGCTCACATCGAGACACAAGAAAGTCAAGACGACTATAAGCATGCACTTGCCGAAAAAAAAAAAGTCAAGGATAATACATTGTATATCCTAGTGTCAGGTGGAACAAGCATAAATGCTCATGACAGTTAGGATCAACAAAATATACCCAGAGACAGAAAATAATAAAACATGTCCTCATGCCCCCAGTCTTCTAGCTCAGCATCATCGAAGACTATTAGGGAGATAACACTCAGCAAATAAATCATCATAGACAACACACAAAGAAATAAAGTCAAGCAAGTCTTAGCGAGTCAAGTGTTTAAGTGCGTGTGTGTAGGTCATAGAGTCAAACTTGGAGTATTGCATCTGCCAGTGAGAAATAACGCATCATTCTAGACTGTGGGTAGGATATCTGATAAGTGTTAAGAAACACTTGACGCTAGAGAAGTGTTGAAAAACACAATTGGGGAGGTGTTGAAAAACACCATTTGCGAGGTTTTTTATTTTTTTATTTTTTTATTTTTGGAAGAAGGCAAGCTTTTTAGATAATGCTCCTTGAAAGGATAAACCATGATATGCCAAGGATTCAAAATGATATGCTCAAAGATGTTGATAGGGAAAGGAAGATGGAAGAGAAAAATGGAGGATAAGGTTTTATGTAAAGTGAGTGAGGTTGGAAGATAGGAGGAATGGAAAAATAAAGAAAAAGTATAGAAGGTAGAAGGATAATGAATGGAAGGATTGTGAAAGGGTAGATGGAAAGGAAGGCAAGATCAACATCAACACACACCTTGAAGGGTGGAGAGAGAATGAAGGAAATGTGAATGAAGGAATATGGTGAATGGATAGCAGAGGTTGTGGTTTAGGGACATGGAATGGAAGAATGTTTTTGGAAGAAGATGAAGTGGAAGCCTTTGGAAGCTTGAATGTCAACTTCACTTGTTTCTCAACATTAGACTCTTTCAAGAGAGACTTTGGAATCCATATAGCCGTAGGATTTTTATTTCTTTTTGATGATTTAGAGAGAATATCTTTAATGATGGATTTTGGAACCCATACTTGTCTTGTAGTTTTCTTCTTAGATATATCTCTTTTGACTTTATGCCTCCATGTCGATTAGAGGAGACATGGTGATCTTTTTTTTTTTTATGGATTCTTGTATTGCTTCTTTTTCTTGTATTGAACATTCAAGTTACTTCCAAAAGACTTGGAACTTGTGAAAGAAGGAGGATATGACTGGTTTAGATGGGTGGGTGGATGAAAAGGATTCAAGGGTATGCATCTATGTTGATCTTGAGAAAAGATAGGAGATGGAGGGACATAAGGACCCAAGATGGATGATGAATTAGGAGAGTTAGGAGATGAAAGTGAAGGGATATAAGGGCCCAAGATGGAAGGAAGACATGAAGCCCTTAGTATTTGTGGAGGAGGTCCAAGGATGGACGTGGAAGATGCAAAAGGATAATCAATAAGTTCATCAATATCTATATGACAACCAAGGACATCAACATCTTTAGAGTGAGCATTAGGATTTGCAATAGGATCATGAACATCTTTTATAGGAGAAACTTCTTTGATAGCATTGTTCGGAGCTTGAAAAGACTTAAGAAGAGTAGAAAGTGGAAGTGAACATGGAGTGGTAGAACAAGAAGATGGAAGACTTTGATCTTGAAAAGGATCTTTGGATAGCACAAGCATATAATTCTTCTCTTGATTTTCAATAGGCTTAACATTGGAAGTAATAACACTATTTTTAATAACCTTAATGGAAGTATCATCTTTGAAAAGCGCAAGTGGAGTAAGGTTATTTTGATTGTCAATAAACTCAATGATGTAAGTAGTAGCTTTATCTTGCTTAGGAGAAGACTTAAGACATGGTGGAATGAATGAGAAAGGGCGTAGAGGATCAAAAGAACCATGAAATGGATAAGAGACATCATGAAAAGGATAGGATGACATGGAGGGTTCTTGATCTTGATCTTTCTTTATGTTCTTTTCTTTATCATTTTTAGAGTCCTCTTGACATGGAGCCACTTCTAAGGACAAGGAAACATGTTGGAACTGTATGGAAGACTTTGGAAGACATGGTGAAGGACTAGCTGAAGTAGGCATTATAGCGTATAAAGGCTTAGGCTCTCTATGTTTAGCATTATTGAAAGTATTTGTAGCCAAGTGAAGGTTAGCTTGAGTTTCTTTAAGAGGTATCCCTTAAGGATAACTATAGGGAACCGCATGAAAAGTATTAAGACTTTTGTTGGATGAACGATTTGTGAAAGATTTGAAAGACTTGGAATTTTTAGAAAATATATGGGTATTGGAGGAAGTAGGGGATGAAAGGGAACCATCACAAGACAAAGGTACATCATTAACATAATCTTTCTTGAGAGTGTAATCTTTATTTTCAGCATGAGAGTTCTTAGAGGAGAGATTATTATAGTATTTACATTTATAATCAGCGCGGTAAGCTTTCTCTTCCTCGATAGAAGTAGATGTATCGTCTAGGTATTGTTCACAAAAATCATCAAAGTCTCTTTCAAAATTAGAATCATATGGATCACCATCAAGATCTATCCAATGTGATGACCCATTTCCAGTAAGCACAAGCACACGACTAGGAGTACTCTTAGGAATAAAGGTGTCATAGGTATCACTACATTGTCCATCATCATAGTCATCAAAGATGGGCATTTCACTCTTCGTGGAAGAGGTATCACAAGGATTGTCATGTTGCTCACTATGGTATGTCTTGAGAAGAGAAGTAAGACTCTTGGGAGAAGTAGAAGAGGAACGAAATCATGAAGAAGAGGAAAGTGAAGACCTAGTGGAGGAAGAAGACATGGATAATGAGGAATGCGAATAATGTCTAGAAGAGTCATGGTAAGACTTGGAAGATGAGGAAGGATGAGAAGACTTAGAAGATGAAAAATGTTTGGAAGAAGGAGGTCGTGACATGATCATGTCTATGATCATAGCAAAGGCATCTGATTCATTCATCTTTTCTTTTATTTTTGTCTTAAGTTCATCGCTCGTGCAATATCTAGAAGGACTATTGGAGGAATAAAACTCTTTGAATTGAGCAATGAGTTCGAGATCATCTATTTTCAAGAGAGGTTCGATAACAAGATAGTTGAAATTCATGGTTCTGGAAGAGGAGGAATCAAGCATGGAAGTAATAGAAGAGATGAATAGAAGAAGGTAGACTAGATAATGAAAGGAAAAGAATCAAGAAGACGTGAAGAGTTTAGGAAGAAGAGGAAGAAGTATGATGGAAGAAGAGAAAGGATGGAAATGGGAGACTAGGAAGACATTGGAGATGTGGAAGAAAGGTGACCAAGAGTCATTTTGTGCAACTTGATACCATTTAAGTTCATTTGGATGTTGAGCAACATGTCATAGCACCTATGATCTAACCTAGACCGACCAAGGAAGACTGAAAATGACACAAATCAGGAAGACAACAAGATGACTCTGTGTGATAGTTCATAGGGTATCGAGATGATACAATTTTCCCAGATGATATTTCTCAAGAAGTAGTGCGACAGAATCCAGGCAGTTGATACGATAGAGTGTATAGTATGTAGGTGATATAAAAGAAGCAATGAAGTATCACACGATAATATCCAGGTAGATGGTATGATGATTGTTCAGTATTGTATGATATTTGACCAGTGAGCGTGTAAAATCCAATTTTGAAGGCAGTTGGTCAAAGTTGTAGGTTGATAAGCTCAATTTCTCAGTTTCAAACGCAGTAATGGCAGAAAAAAGACAGGTTTGCAAACAGTAAGTGATCAAACATGTCATAAAACACTTGAACAAGGGCGAAATAAACCTTGCCAAGACATGCAATTGGGATATCAAAGAAAAAAATCCTATGAGTACTACCATGATGTTTAATGTTCAAGAACGTTTACATGGGTAGATCATAGCGAAGATAATTCAAGCATTTACTAGCCTAGAAAGACAAAGGCTCAATACTCAACAACTTAACCCACACTTGATGTCCCATCACCTCACATAAAGTGGTTTCCCACAATAGATGTTGGCTTTGTCGTGGAAGTGCCAATGACACAACCAAAGGAACACAGATGGTAAGTAGTCTTGGGGTGATCTGGGTTAGTCCACTAGGATCAATCCTTGCACCAATATGTTAAGCGACAAAATTGGGTAGCTTCTATCTACGGTTCATAGTAAGGGCTTCCATTTGCAATACCCCTCTTGCTCCCCAAAGGGACTCCTTACCTTGTAGCAAGTAATAGACCTCACGGCCATAAGAGTACCTTAAGCATTATTGTTTAGCATTTTCCTCATGGTCACAATCCCACAAGTACTCACACCAAGTGAAGATAAGTACTATGTCTACCAAGGTTTTGTGTCCTTGATAGCCTTGAGTTTATAGTGGGTGAGAATAGCTTAGTATTAGCTTGTCCCCACTTGGGTCATTCCTCTTTGTTGCTCTAGAGCAGGCCGACTAAAAGATTCTAAAACTAAACAAAAAGTGGATTAACCTTTGAGGGTCAAGATTTCTGGTTCACCTCAAGGGTGAAGAGCATACTCTCCGATCTCAAAAATCTCTCCCAAACACACCAAGAAAAGTTCAATTAGCCCTCTTGCTTTTGAAATCTAAAGATGGGTCAAGATTTATGGTTCACCACAAGGGTGAAGAGCATACTCTCCCACCACCAAAAGACTCCTAATAAAAAGATATTAAGTGCCTAAAAAATGAACTAGTATATGCCACACTTAAAAATGAAAGCAATGAACAAAACACTTGATTTTTTTATGCTTTGGGCAGCCCTGCAAGAAAGGTTAGTAGCCCTTGTGCATTTGAAGCTTTGCCATGCATTCTTTTTAGCAAATAATGCAAGCAATGAGGGCACACCTACAAACACAACTTGTTAGTCCCACAAAGGTTAGCAAAATAAAATCAAGTATAATCTACAAATGAAACTCTATCTTAACACAACAAATCAAAACCAATAAGCAAACAAATTTGAATCATGCAAGGAAGAACCAAAATCACTCACTCCTAGGTCTGTGCAACAGTTCTGTCAGAAAATGAATCACATGATACTTCGCAGTATACTGGTGCAATACTTTATTTATGAATGATATTTTGTGCTACCTGCAGGCGATAGAAAGTAATATACCAGTGTGACAAAATCCTGCAAGGGCATACAATACTTTGACAGGCAAAGTATCGCACGGGTATACAAAAAACTGTCATACGATACTGGTGAACTATCGTACGATATTCTGTCAGAAAGTATGGAAAAACAACTGAAACAACAAGCAAAATGTGATAAAAAATTAGCGGAAATGCATGAAAAGAAAGGACAAAATAGAGTCATTCTACCCCATGGTGGGTGCCAAAAATCTACACTCTAAGATGTGCACTTCTCTAAGTCATTACTTCCAAGAGCATCCATGGATTGGAAACCTTGAGAAAGTGACCTAGAGCTCCCTAGGCATGGAGTGCAATGGTGTTAATAGGGCTCTCAGCTAGAGCTAGTTAAGCAAATGACATTGCTTGTAAACCATGCAATGGAAGATTCATAGAGACAAGGGCAAGAATGCCAATATCGTCAAGAATCAAAATGGAAATGCAATGCTATGCTATGCTAGAAATGAAGATGCAAGAATGCAACTAAGCTTATGAAAATGAGAGTATTACAAGCCTTTGCTAATTAAACTAGGTGAGTTAAGCTAGAACATGAAAGGAAAGTAAACTAAAATGGCATGAAAGCTAAGCTAAATGCAAGAATGAAAGCTAAAATGCAAGAATGAAAGCTAGAATGCAAGAAGATCTCCAAAGCTCCAAAGTCACCAAGAAAACCTGCAACATAAGATTAGTATCAAGAGTTGGAGGTCCTTTGAATGAGAAAAGAGCTCTCCTTTTAAAGATATATGGATCATGAAGATTAAGAGGCAAAAGATTTGATCAAGGGTGGAGTTTGAAAGAGGGATCAATCCATGTGCACAAGTCTCCTCCAATGAGAAAGAAGTGTTGACTTTTGTGCCTCATGTGAGACAAAAAGACCTTTTCTCCTTTTTATAAAATAAGAATAATGCTTTATTTGTGCAACTTAGGATAAGAGGCAAGTGGGGGCTTTTTATTTAATAAAAGGGGAGGGAATTCCTTCTAATTAAATAAAGACTTAGGATAAAATGGTTAGCCCATAGAATAGAATCGAATAAATGATAGAATTAGGATTTGATCAAGAAAATTGATTAATTTTGAAAATATTTGCAAAGCATTGATTTAGGGATTTGATAAATTGCAAGAATGGGACCCAAAGTCTAGGCGACCATTTTAGGGTGCATACAAATATCTTGCAGGATATTGTACAGGATGTGGCCAATATTGAGAAGGACAGAGCAGACAATGATAGGGGTAGGACGAGGAGCTCTAAGGAGGATACGACCTATGTGAATAAGGCCTTTGATAATCTAGGTTGCACTACTTTCTTCAATAACCTAAGCTCAATGAAAAATGACATTAGGGTAAGTGCACAAAGATGGGTGACCAAAAAGATGCCACTTTTCTTTTTGGTCCTTGTTGGTACCCATGTAGACCCCAGTAATGAAATTTTCAATTTAAGGTCTTGAACCCCTTTGAATGATGGTTCAAAGTGGTTCAAAATAGTTCACCTTGTTGGTTCAGTAGTTGTCAATGTTGGAGTTTAGCAGTTCTTAATGGCTCGATGATGCTCCTTAGTTCAAAAAATGCAAAGATCATCATATCCAGGTTCAGATGGCTTCACATGCAAGTTCATCAAGTTTAGTTGGTACGAAAGATTCACAGTTGGTGTCCAGGAACAAGCTCATTTTTGTGTTGTAAAGTTACGACATGACACCAGATTGCACCTATGTCCAATCTTCCAAATGCCAAGTTGTCACTCACAGGCTTAGGATCGGATGCATGCCCCTTCGGGATGTAAAGTTTGATGGTTAATAACATGTAGGGTCGTGAAAAAGATTTGAAAGGGGAATATATCGAGGTTGGGTACTTATCAAAATGGCTAGGAATATTTGTTTGTGTGGTATCAGTGGTGTTTTAATACACCAAATGTATCAGGCACTGGACATGTCTTATGTTCATATTCTTTGGAAACCCCATAATTTTCCCATCACTCAACTTGGTTCTCGGATCTTCCTTTGGCTCTGTGATAATAGTAGGAATAATCTCGCGAGTGTGTATGCATTTAAAAGATCATGGGCGGTAACAAGTAACATTTCATGAACTCACGATAGCTGCGAGAAGGGCATGTGTTCCTTGAGGGAACCCAAGGCTCATATTTTGCAAATAGAACCCATGCCACCAAGGGAAGTTGTAAATGTGAAGTAACATAGACTCCCTTAGCATAGATGGTAATGACAGGTGCTCATATTGTCTCCACCATGCATTGACACTTTATCTTGATTCTGTTGCCTCATCGACAACTTCCTTGATATGGTCTCTATCACGGTGTGCGGTGATCCTAATCATAATATAGATTGGAGCTATTTCTTAGAGCATGATCACAGGGATTGAGCCTGCGACATTGTATGCAAAGGTGCAAATATTTGTTTGTGTGGTGGAAATGGTAGCAATTACATTGGCGGATATTGTTCATGACCACAAGGAAATGGAGCAAGAATTAAGTAGCATGAACAACACCCTTGAACTTAAAGTCAGGGAAAGATAAAGGATCTTGAACAAGCCAACTAGGAATTGCAAAAATCACAAGCAGTTGCAGAAGAAGCTAATCGAGATAAATCAAAATTCCTTGCAAACATGAGTCATGAAATGAGAACTCCCATTCATGGTATTATGGGAATGGCTTCTTTGGCACCGTAAACACACATAAAATGTTTGATAAAATGCCGATATGTAGAGGAGTTGATGCCTCGGTGGTGGGCGACGTAGTGCGAGTGCCCACATGAATAATGTGTCTTTATTTGAAATTTTTCCTAATTCAAACCATCGACAACACAATAGATCGAGTGCTCACAGCCAAAGTCCCAATCTTGATAGTGGTTTTAATGAACTTCAACACTAAGGTGATCAGGTCTCTTGTGTAGTTTCAGAACCCCAATCCATGTGACCAATCCAAAAATGGGAAACTTGTTTACAAAGTATGATATAGAGAAAACATCGAAATGATGCCTGAAATCATAAATTGACCAAGACACATCGGCTTGAAGAGAGCCTGATCATGGGGAACCGAAGACCTCAGAGATCAATGCAGAAGAGGTATAAAAATACACAGACCATTCAATGTAATGGTCGTATCAGTGGAGGCCTCTAAATCCCCAACCTCAATGGGACATGAAGAATGCATATAAAATGGTGTCAAGGATTTAGTCAGTTCAGTCTGGGCATATGAATTTATGAGGGAAATGTGGCTCGGTTCACTTATGCCAGATATAGAGGATGACTCCAAACTGTTTGACAGAGCATCCAATAGTCATGACCTGCAATAGAGATCTCCAGATTTAATGAATGTAGAACCAAAACACACACTCACCCTTATTACCATCATGAAGGAGGAGCCCGATTCATTAAAATAACCATGCACAAGTTTATATTGATGATGCCTCACAAAGTGGTGAAGTCAGTCTCCACATAATTTTGAAATAAATGGGCAATCATTGGATGTGAATTCCATGTCATGGACATTCTCGGTGTCATTATGGGATGAAATTCTTTCTGCCAAATCATATGCCAGCTGTTAAAAAATGCACAGACTTGAACTCGATAAGTATCCTCAATGTTATGTTTGCAAAGAAGAATGTTAGTCAAATATGAGGTCCCATAAAATAATAAAGAATAACTGTTTTAAAAGATAAAAAAGAAACAGTTATGATAACTGATCAACCTCATGTGAAGAGAAAAAAAATGATACAAAATGGGGGAGGCCAAGGAATTTGTGGGTTCCGGATTCCGCCTTACCCAAGAGACTTTGTGCTAGGGGAGGGATAGATTTTTAATTTTGATTTTAATGCAAGGAAAGAGGGATTTTATTTTTGGATAGTGATTAGTGTACAGGAATAGTAGAATCTTTGTTATTTTGTTGTGTTCAAAGAAGGAAAATATTACCATACTAAATCTTTGAGTTTAGATGTTCATTTTCTAATCAATATTTATCTTGGAGTGATATTGGTTTCCTTTGAATGTGTATCTGTTACATTTGATCATGTTTATGGATAGATGTTTGTAAACCTTTATTGCTTTTAGGTTAAAAGCATTACCGATTATAGTTTAGTAGATTCATTGTAAATCCTACACAGGGAGCTGTACTTAGATAATTTAGAGGGCGCTTACACTTTTCAATAGTGAAGTGACCCAACTGTTAGTGCAGATTAAGTCTTCTTATTTGGGCATTTGGGGTCAATTTGTAATCATTATCTTTGAAGATCAATCTGTTCACCAACAGTCCCCCATCGACTATAGTGTGTACGCACTAAAGCACATATGCTCTATAGTGTGCACACGCTTTGCAAAACCATAAAATTTCCACCCCCCGTGTGCCCTATGAAAAACCACAAAAGTGTAATCCATATTCTTACATAGCGAGTGCACCCTATGAAAAACTAGAAAGAGAGAGAGATAAGGGATAGAGAGAGGGTGATAAGGGAGAGAGAGAGAGAGAGGTTTTATAGAAATATAACATTGATTTATATAATTATAAGTATAAGTTTGATTTATTTAATTTCTTATACTTTAAGTTATAGTTGTATAAGTTATAAAATATAATACTTCCAGGATGTTTGGGATAGGTTCTAGCTTCATAGGAGTTAAGATGTAGATTCTAGATTTTGGGGGTTTTCAAAAAATTCCAGACTTAGCCAAATTTTAGGATTCAGCAAGCCTTCAGCAGGGTTACCTCCCACAATCCATCATGGATTTCTAAGGTCAAACTAAAGTTGGCAAAAAGATTCCCAAAGGGTTTTAACTTGTTATATCACAAATCACTTAGTTTCGACCCCATCTCTCTCTCTCTCTCTCCACCTTATCTCCTCTCTCTCTTTCATCACCCTCTCTCTCTCTCATCACTCTCTCTCTCCACCTTATCTCCTCTCTCTCTTTCATCACCCTCTCTCTCTCTCTCTCCACCTTCATACCCTATATTTTCCCTTATTACCCTCTTTCACCCCCCCTCTCTCTCTCTCTCTCTCTCTCTCTCCCCCCCCCTTATCTCCTCTCTCTCTCTCTCATTGTGATAAGGGAAGGAGGGAGCAATAGAGAGGGAGGGAGAGAGAGAGAGAGGGGGGTGATAAGGGAGAGAGAGAGAGAGAGATGGGGTCGAAACCAAGTGATTTGTGATAAAACAAGTTAAAACCCTTTGGGAATCCTTTTTCCAGCTTTAGTTTGACCTTAGAAATCCATGATGGATTGTGGGAGGTAACCCTACTGAAGGCTTGCTGAATCTTGAAATTTGGCTAAGTCTGGAATTTTTTGAAAACCCCCAAAATCTAGAATCTGCTTCTTAACTCCTATGAAGCTGGAACCTATCCCAAACATCCTAGAAGTATTATATTTTATAATTTATACAAATATAACTTAAAGTATAAGAAATTAAATAAATCAAACTTATACTTAAATGTTATATTTGTAGAAATCCTTCAGCCCCTGAAGTGGAAAATGAGTTCTTTTGGTTGTGTGGCTATATTATGCAAACACGGGAGAGTATGCCATCCTTGCACACACATAAACACACACAAACATCACAATCCTCCCGCCCTTGAAGTGGAAAATGAGTTTTTTTGGTCGTGTGGCTGTATTATGCAAACACGGGCAAGTATGTCATCCTTGCACACACACACACACACACAAACATCACCCTCTCTCTCTCTGACTATTTCTCATCACTATATAAATCTATGTCTTACATAGGGCGCACGCCCTATAGGGCTTGCACACTATTTAAATCTATGACTTTCATAGCGCACACTTTTGGTCGTGCAACTATATTATGCAAACACAGGTGAGTATGCCATCCTTGCACACACATACACACACACAAACATCACCCTCTCTCTCTCTCTCTCTCTCTCTCCCCCTCTCACTCTGACTATTTCTCATCACTACATAAATCTATGTCTTACATAGGGCGTGCACACTATTTAAATCTTACTTTCATAGTGCACATGAGCTATGAAAGTCATAGATTTAAATAGGGCGTGCACGCTTTGTAAAGCATTTGAATTTACCAATCCTGAGGCTTGGATTTTCCTTGGAGATCCAACCCAAAGGCTTGGATGATTGAAATAGGCTTGAGACGTGTTTTCCAGTAAACATACAAAAAAATGACATCTTTTTTTATGTGCTCCTCGTCAAGTTTTCTCATGGCTCAAGAACGTAAAAATCAGACAAGGTGATATTACAGATCTCTCTGTTAGTTATCTAAGCATATAATTTATTTTGAATTCTGATTATGTTAAGTTTTTCAACTCTAATTTCTTTTGTGTGTATGTCCATTTTTTGTAAAAAACCAACATGCAATATTTTGGGCATAGATTTTGGCTCATTCATCGAATTTTGCAACAAGTTACATTTTTAGAAACTAGACTCCATTCTACACACTTTAAAAAAAAGAAAATTTAATTTTCGATTAGTTTTAAATGATTTCTAGGGAGAGCACACAAAAATTTCATGTTTTTAGGATGTGTGCACTTCGTAAATTCATAAAAAATTAAACATTCATCAAAAAATTAGCAAAAAAATCCAGGATAAACTACATGGTGTTAGCTAACTTCTCACTAGAGCGATTAAAAACATTAAAAAAAAAGTTAACATTTTAGGGGGAGCACACCAGACGCTATGTTATGTTTTTGGACAAAAAATAGGACCACTTTTTGCGCTCCCCCTTTTTGAGGGCCTTAATCTACACCATTTTCAAAATAAGTTAGTAGTTTAGGAACTATATTCAGAGTATTACAACTCTTGTTTTTGTCGCATCTTAAAATTTTGAGTCTAACTATCTTCAATTTCTTGTTGAAGTTCAGAGTTTACTGATTTTAGGAAAAAAGTGGCATCTTATACCCCCTTTTTGGTCCCCCATCTTTGTGCACTTACCTATTAATACTATGAAAAACCAAATTCAGTACTTTCAGCGGGAGGTTGGGGCTCTTGGCAAGATGAATATGGGTGATAAGACTATGGGATAGAGTATTGATGAGCTGAAGGAGGTTATTGGTAAAACTGAGGGGTTTCTGATTTTGATGTAGAAAGTCCAAATAATGGAGAACAAAATGAAAGAGGTGGACACTTCTTTGAAAGGAGGGAATTTGATTAAGAGGATGGATAAAATGGAGAGCAACATTGTGCGACTGGAGAAGACTATTGGAAATATTGTTGAGCAGAGCTTCTCCATCCTTAAGGCCTCGACTGAGCATGTCAGAATCTTGGTGGATAAGATGGAATAGGGTAAAGGGGAGTAGACGCCCAAGGAGGTCAAGGAGGGTCAAGGGCCTAGTAAGAGGACTAGATCGAGCTTCAAAAAGTTGGAGATCAACAAGAACAAATATTTGGAGGAGCTGAAGGTTTCCTCAGAAAATATGCAGATGCTGGTTGAACTTATGAAGACTATCTAGTTGTCTTTTTGTTGTCTAGTTGTCTTTTTGCTGTCCTCTTCTTTCTATTTTTTGGAGGACTTGTCTATTTTTTGGTGTTTCTTTGTTGTGTTGTTTTTGCTGGACTTTTAATGCTTATGTTGTAATTTCAATGTAAAAGGTTTCAGGTCCTTTCAAAACCTGATTTTACGTAATCAAAACTCTAAGGCTTATAGTATTTGGATTCCCAAAATCTACTCTCATCTTAGATGAATCATTATCAAATTGTGAACAATCATCATAAATTGAAGTAAACACTAAACACTTAATTGAACCCTAAGACTAATGGACATTAATTCAATCATTGAATTCTAATCGTAACCCTAACCATAAACTAAAATAAAAAATTATTTCTAATGTAACATTAAACCAAATTGAATCCTAACACCAATCACCTAATTTAACTTGAACCCTAAAACTAACCCAAACTCTAAACCAAATTATAGAGTAACCTAAACCCTTATACTAAATCAAATCAAACCTAGGTAATCTTTAAACCATCATTATTGAGCTTATCCATTCTAACATTTACAATATTTGGCTTTGCAAAGTATACTGACATCTTTTTTGTAAAGCTAATATTTTAAGTAAATTTATTAAAATATTAGGATAAAATATAGGTTATGGTTTTTTGATAAAGCTAAATCAAACCCTAATTATATGTCTAATCCTAAACCCATTTCTATGTCAAACCTTCACTCTATCCCTAACCCAAATTCTACATTTAATAAATGAATGGTTAGTTAGGTTAAAAAGCTAGGGTTCAAATATAGATTAGGGTTTCTTGATAATGCTAAATTAAACCCTAATTCTATCTCTAACCCTAAACCTATTGCTAATTGAAACCCTAACCCTCCACTAAACCAAATTCTAGCTCTTAACCTTGGCCTTACACTAACCCTAATCATAATGTTAACTCTAATGCTAAACTAAACCCTTATTTTATCTCTAAACCTAATCGTAACCTAGCCCTAACTATATCCTTAAACCCAACCCTTACTCTAATCCTAACCATTTAATGGTAACCCTAACCTTTTAATTCGAATCATAACCATCTACCCCTAAACCAAATTCCATCTCTAATTGTAACACTAACCCTAATCCTAACCAAAACCCTAACATTAACTATGAATTTATGCCCAAACCCTAAATATTGTCATAAAACTAATATTAATTATAATCTAAACCCTAACACTGACCCTAACCCTAACCATAATTCTATCTCTAAGCCTCACTCTAAGTCTACCCCTAAATCAAATATTATCTCTATATGCAATGCTATACCCAAACCTAACACAAAACTTAACCCTAACCCTAACCCTAAATCTATCTCTAATCAAAACCTTGACCCTAATCATGAAATTAACCCTAACATTAATTCAAACCCTAAACATATTTTTAGGTTTAGGGTTATGGTTTCATTAGGGTTGGATTAAAGTTTCTTTATAATCAAGGTTAGGATGATGAGTCAATTAGGGTTAGGATTAGAGTTTATTAAGGATAAATATTTAATTACAGTTAGCTTACAATTAGGACTCAATAAGGGTAAGAGTTCGAATAATGTTAGGGTTAGTGTTTATTTTGGAAAAGTGTTCACTTAGGGTTAGAGTCCAATTAAGGTTCAACTTAGATTAGGGTTAGAGTTCAATTAGGGTTAGGACTAAGGTTTAATTAGGTTAGGATTTGAGTACTCTAATAGTAAAGATTAGGGTTAGGGTTTATTAATAAAGCCAAATCAAAGCCTAATTCTATGTCTAGTCCTAAAACTATTTTATTCTCTAAACTAAGCCCTAACTCTAGTCCCAACTTTAATCCTAACCCTAACTCTAATCGTATGCTTAACTCTAATTCTAACTCTGCCCCTAATCCTAATCCTATTTCTACTTTAACCATAAACTTAATCCTAACTCTAATCGATTTAATGTTTTACATGTCGTGCCAAGACTACTACTAGTGTATATATGTTAAATTTAATCCATATAAAATAAGTTGAGATATATCAAAGGATTCAATTTTATCACCATTCACCTTTAATATATAAATTATTAAATTAAAAAATTAATGCCTTGATGTTTCTTGACGTATTTTATATAGATTAGATTTAATATGTATATTGCTAATTAATCAACAATTTAAACTAAGAACTGTGAGATATTACAAAAATAGCCAAGTACAAGTAATATTAAGATAATATTTTAATATTATATATGAAAAAAACAATCCCCTTTTTAATCTTCTTAGTGCACATGAAACTCAAATGCAATCCTATTACATAGAATGACTCTACAACCAAATGTTGTTCAATCTCCACCATTATAGTACACTAACTAAAGTTCAAACTAACACATCTCAAAATTCAATTCAAAATAATTCTAGTAATAAAAAGATAGACTGATCTCTTGAACCATATATTTAGCACATCACATATGAAAGAGACATTCTATATGATGTGCTAAGTATGGGACGCCACTAAGCTCCTTACTTGACCAGATTTCAAAAACTAGAAAACACAAAAGATTTTGACAAAATTTTCAATTTTTGTTCTTCATTATCTGCATATTTTATGGTCGAAAACCACAAAAAATTTACAAAAAATCACTATATTTTCACAAATCTAAGAAAAAAAAAGTTTGATTTTTTTTTTGTTTTGTCTTTAGTGCGTTTTTGTTGAAAATGCCAAGTTGATTGAACATAAAAAAAATAAAATTCTGAAGGAAGGTCGAGCGAGTCAGGCTGTAGGAATACTAAAAGACATGGACAGACAAGGGAACAATTTTATGATCACGTTATGGAAAAGGGTTTCAGCTTTGGATTTGTTTCTGAACACTGAACTTATGTATGCCAAGTGTGGGAGTCTAGAAGATGCACGCAAAGTGTTTGACGAAATTCCCAAGAGAACTACAGTCGCCTGGACTGCTATGATTGCAGGTTATGCCAAAGGAAAATCTCAAGAGGATTTGTGAGATGCACCGGACAGGTGTTGAACCTGATAAATTACTTTTGCCAATGTTTCCGCGAGGTAGGGATCTCTGGAACATAGCAAGAAGGTAAAAAAAAAACCTTGCACGAGGTTGGGATCTGAGGATAACTTTTTCGTCGGCAGTGGGCTTCTGGATATGTATGTGAAATGTGAGAGTGTGAAAGATGCGCGTATTATGTTTGAGAAAATGCCTAAACGAATTATGGTTTCGTGGACTGCCATGGTTGCAGGAAATGTTCAGAATGGACAGGTGGATATGGCCCGGAAAGTGTTTGATAAAATGCCTGAGAGAAATGTGGTGTCGTGGAATGCGATGCTCGGGGATTATGCAGAGCATGGGATGGTCGGTCAAGCTGGAAACCTGTTTGAGCAAATGGCGGAACGGAATACAGCGTACTGGAATGGGATGATTGCAGCATATATACGTAGTGGGAATGTGGAAAAGGCCTTGTAGTTCTTTGAGAAAACACACATAGGGATCTGTCGAACACAGTGATTTTGGCATTGACACAGAATTGATGTTTTAAGAAGGCAGTGTATATATATAAACAAATGAAGCAGGCTGGTGCGAAATCCATTTCCATTGTTCTTCCATCATTCGCCAAGTCTGCAGCTGCTGAAATCCACCTAGACGTAAGAAGAAGTGGGCAGCCTAGTTAGTTTGTTGGGAGTACGAAAAGAGTTTGAGAAAATACCCGATGAAATATCGCCTCGTCGACAGCACTGATTGTCGGGTACGCAATTAATGGTTTTGGAAAGAAGCTCTTCAAATATTTAAGGAAATGCAAGAGTCGGGCACAGAAGCTTTTAGGTTTATACTTAATTTTTTGGCAGATTATTAGTTGGATTTTTCGAAGTCTGCAAGACTTGGTTCGATACTATTTTACTCAAACCTCCCATACTGGTAATCTGTATAAAGATTTTCCACAATACACCACAGATGCTGCATACATTTTGTTGGTGGGGAGTGCTCTTTGTTGACGTGCACGCTACATGTGGAAGGATAAACGATGCACGAGAAGTGTTTGAAAAAATGCCCGATCGAAATATTGTCTCATAGATAGCTATGATTGGAGGGTATGAACAGGTGTGGAAATGAGCTCTTCCCATCTTCAAGGATATGCAGAGTCGGGAGCAGATGCTTTTATGCTTATATTTGATATTTTGACGGATAATTAAATGGATTTTGCGAGGTCCGCAAGTCTCGGTTTGGTAATCTGTGTAAGATTTTTCAAAGTAAATACTAGACGACAGGCATCCATTCAGCGCTTCTACTTTTATCATCGCAGATACTGCATAATTTTTGACAGGAAAAAAGATTGAAGGATAAACAGGGTATAAATGCTCCTCCAACACATCAACCCTTCCGTATCTACGCAAAATAAAGTCACTAAATTAATATAGCTCAACCCCTCTCCGAGAATTCATCAACGCGGTCTAGTGCCCGTTGAGACGAATTGAATGAAATTAAAGAGGACAGGTGTCCTAAGTCGGCATTCAACGACACCTGCAACGGCTTCATAAAATTACATGATATATAAATCATCAGAATGCAATGAGATTTCCATATACATACGTACAATTTAGCTATCCTTCTCTTGAAATTATCCATTCATCTTCTCACAGGTTCAAGGCAAGGGTCACAACTACATAAGCAGAATGGATGCGATTACTCTGAGAGACGTGGTTTGCCTAGTTTTAGTGTTATGCATGGGAGTCTTGTATGCGGTGGACTTGCAGGAGAAGCAGAATATCAGTGCTTCCGTATCCGAATGCCCTGGTACACATCTCCTCACTCTAAAAAAAATTTGTGCCTTTTTCTTCTCATTATTCAAATTTTCGCTTCATTGTCATAGAGCTTCTCAACTTGGTACCCTCCTCACCTGTCGCCAAGATGTTTGAAACCGAAAATTTTTCTTCACCTGCATCGCCATCCTCATTCAGCTTTGTGTACTGTAAGATTTTCTGATGTTTATATGTTTACTGGTTTGAGCAGGATCCAAGCCGCCCCCGTCGTCCATGTGGAGCAGCGATGTGAGCAAGAGTGTGAAGCTGCGCCCGGATTTCATCGTCATTAGGGCCCTCCTATGCTGCCTGGTACTATAATGCCATCTTTCAAATCTAACGGGCCAGGCCGTAACCATTCGTTTTCGGCTGTGAAATTCGATTAAGCTTTTTATAATTCAGTTTAGTTCCGGCTAGTAAATGACACGGAATTTTATTTTTTACAGGTGATTGCTAGTGTTGCAGCGATGCGGAGATTATTTCCATTGAAACGGGTCTCCGCATCCAACAATAACAGTAATAATCTCCCCTGTCAGAAGGTTGATAAGGATGGACCATCCTGTTTGGAGAAGGGAAGTGATTACGAGGAGAATTCGCTCGAAGAGCAGATGATGGCAGACAATTCTTCTGCTATTCCAAAGGAAACTATCTCTGGGGCACGGGATTCGAAGCGATCATCTCCACATTCAATACGCCATCACAGACGAAGTCATTCATCAACCTCTTCCATCTTTTCCAACGACAAGAGAGAAAGATCTTCAACAACTGAATCGCTAAGGTTGATCGAAGGAGAGGTGGAATGTTGGACAAAGATATTGGAGAGTGAGAAGAATGATCTGCAGCAAGCATTAGAAAAGGAGATGGATAGGCGGTCAAATGAATGGGCTTCTATGCTGGAAAAAATTAGGTCTGAGGAGAGGAGGATGAGAAAGAGGGTCCAAGATCTGGCAGAGCAAAATGTACTATTGCAAAAAGAAGTTTCATCTCTAAATAACCAGAAAATTCTAGTAAAAACTCAGGTGAGTGAATCTGCGCAATGTATGGATGATTTGAGGATGAAATTAGGAGATGCAGAGAATGAAATTATGCAGTTAAGGGAATCCCTGTCAGAATCTATCAAGAAAGCAAAACAAGAAGAAGATGACCTAGATTTAATGCAGAGGAGCTACAGGGAAAAGGAAAGGGAAAATTCTGAGTTGCAGAAATCAGTTCTCCGACTGCAGCGTCTGTGTAGAGGTCAGGAAAGAACAATTGGTGGATTGTGGAGAGGATTGGAAAATAAGATAAATGATTGTGCACAAGACAAAGATGCTTATATCACTGAGCTACAAAAGGAACAACTCCGATTAGTTGGTGTGGAACATGCCTTATGCAAGGATTTAACGAATTGCAGGTGGGAAGCTGATGATCTGAGGCACGAGAACACCAACCTTCTGGAGAGGCTGCGAAGCAAAGAGAAAGGTACTAGCATTGGGTTGATCAAACTTGATCAAGAACTTTGGGACCGCCTTGATCAGCTGCAAGTTCAAGCATTCCCACTGCTGGATGAGAATGTTCGCCTTTCTTTCAAGCTGTTGTATCATGTTAAAAGGAAATTTTCTGATTTCAATGCATGTGAAATAAATGAAGGGGAACATTCAAAGAGTATGTCAGAAACTGGACAAGAATGGGACCATGTCCTGGAATTGGATGCGATGGCTCAAATTTTAAAAGGAAAGATTGAATCTTGGAAGAATAGTGTGTGGATGCAAGAAGAAATCTTGAAAGAAAAATCTCGTATATCCTATGATGAATCTCTCAAGCAAGATGTAGAAAATCCAGAGGCATATCAACAGGAGGAACAGCATAGAGAGGTAAATTAGTATTATTTATTTTGTTATTTTAGGGAGTGTTCATTAACATGGTTTTGTGATCAACCAATATTCTTCATTGCTATTTTAGAGTGACGAGGGGTTCAATCAACTAAAACAAGAACTTAAAGCCAAAGCTTTACTAGTCAAGATTCTACGGGAAAAATTATGTTCCAATATGGCTGATGTAGAACAACTTGAGGATAAAGTTGCAACTTTTGAAAGGAGTCAAGAGGTTTTGAGAAGTAACATTGAAAGACTACAGGGTAGGCTCACTTTCTCAAACGAGAAAGAGAAAGAGTTGGAGCTTCTGGTATGTGTTGCCATGCTTTCAATTGTTTATATTTAGGATGTCAAACAGTCTGTTAAACGGAAGGTTAACTTACTTTTGAAGAGCATTATGTTTCATTCAGATTATGAGCACTAATGCTATGATATATTTAATCTACAGCTTGGAGAGAAGGAGAATACCATAAGATGTTTACAAACTGACTTACAAGAATGTCACAAAGAACTGATGTTGTTAAGAGCGGAGATACCCAAAGTTTCACAAGAAAGGGATGGATTTCAGCAAGATGCAGGACAACTTACCTTGCAAAACATTAAACTCATTGCTGAAGTCGGAACGCTTAAACTCAGAATAAACAAACTAGATGAAGATGTATTAGTTAGGGAGGGACAGTTGTCGATTTTGCAGGAAAGCATAAAGGCAAAGTTTTGTAGAAAACAGTAGTAGTGTCTGAGTTCATTCCTTTTTCCACTGGCATGCAATTTTCAACATTCTTGGTGGTTGTATTCTAATTCTCACAAGTGTACCATAGCTGATTTTGAAATAGTTTCTAAGCGCATTTAGCAAGAATTCCTTTGATGTACAGTGAATCTCTATTTAAATTTTTTTAATTTGATGATAATATTGGAGGCATTCTGAGACATTAATATTAATACTGATTATAGGAAGACTTCAAGTTTCTGTATTATGTTAAAGGAAAGGTTTCTATCTCTATTTCTATTTATAGCTAATATTTTATTATGCCGAGAGGCGTTCTACAGTGGTATATGTGTTGAACAACCCATGTACAGAAAAGCCCATAAATAGTAAATTAAACCTATTGCCACTTGTACCATTTGTTGTGATTTGCATGTAATTATTATTTTTTTGTATTCCAATCAAAATGGAGAGGAGGTCGATAATTAAGACGGCGTGGATTTGTAACCAACAGTACAAGAGTGGTTCCTGAATTGATACAAGATATCTCACGCCCTCACATGACCTCCACCTAGTTGTTTCCTTTATCTGTGACTCTCTATGGTATTGACAGAACAGAATTCTGAAGAGAAAGTTTGTCAGAATTCTTAGATTTATCTAGCCACATACAAGGTTTGTCATGTGTTCTGAGGTTTCTATTAAGGGTTCAATATTTACATGGTGTTTCAGTTGGCACAATCTTATCTCTCCAAGACTCCTGCCCATGTGGGACCTCAACATATGGGTCTTCGACTGCTGCTCAACTTTTTATCAGTGGAAACTCTCGAATGGAAACTGGTAGGAATGCTGGTCCCATATAATGGAAATTTAGTAGTTGTAAAATCTGATTGGAAGTTGAAAGGGGATTTTGTTTCTCTTATATTTTGAAATCTCTGGATTGTTTCTGATGATTTTGTTCCAAACTTGTTTTCTGGGATTAAAAAGTTTTATTCAATGATGCTTTAAATCTTAATATGTTTTCCTATTCGAGTCAGATCAGATAATATAAATTTACAAGGAAAAGCAATGGTCGAGTACATAAAATCCTACATTGCAGGATGTGCCTCCTGCAGTCTGGATGCGGATGCGCCTGTGGATGCGTATGGATGCGGATGCGCCGATGCGTCTGGATGCGGATGCGTCTGTGGATGCGTATGGATGCGGATGCACCTGTGGATACGTCTGGATGCGGATGCGTTTGTGGATACACTAAGCAAACAGAGGGAGCACTGAGCAGAATCCCTGGAATTTTTGGAAGGGGGAGTATGGGAGTAAGATTCTCGATCATAATGATTACATTCATGTCAGAAAGATTTAACCACAGCTTGCAGAATGATACTATTATTAGAATTCAACTGTAGAGATTTAAAATCAAACTCATTGATTCGATAACAACAAGAATCTGATCCCCAATTCTGCAATTTGATAGACATCCATTGCAGTTGAGTTTCCCAAAGCCATTCACAAAGAAAACTACAAAGAAATAAACATGGTACTAGGTTAATCTTAGCCCATGAAAACTGGAACATAGCATAGTTTCAATTTGTTGACAGATATACAAGAGCCCATGATGGAAAACAAAACAGAGGTCCAATAACACAAACTAATGACAACATAACCCCCAACAAACTATCATAACCTGTCATAACACACCAAATTCAAACATTTCATCGACACCCAATACACTTCGGCGTCTCAAAAACTTGCACAGAGAAACCTGGAATTCAACAAACTTCAAGAAAACTGCAGACAAAGGAACATGAAATCATCTCAATATGTTGAACACATCTACAGGGATCCTGAAACAGCATCTTGAAGACCTTTAATGGCGGCAGTCAAGACAGAGCTGAAGTTACTAACAAACTCCTGTTGGGACTGCCCTTCAATTGGATTGAGCTGAAAAGACCATTTGATAAAACACTTGTCCTCTTCCATTCCCTCTGTCACTTGCAGAGTGGCTTCATACCCATTAATTCCCTCCACGTTGGTGTCGATAATACTATAACTGTAACAACGATTAGTGCAGTCCAGGGATGTGAGTTTTTCTTTGGCCCAAGAAACTTGATCTGCTGAAGAGGGAAAAGAAATATAGCGAACGCAGCCAGGGCCTTGCGCTGGCGTTCCCTTCACTCTTTCGCATACCAGCAATCTGGGCTGCCATTTTTTCAGTCCACAGAAATCGATCAGAAAATCCCACACGCGTTGTGCGGAGGCTATCATAGGGATATTAATAGAGCCCTGCCATTTGATGTTCTCCATTATTTTGCATATGCACAGAGTTTGAAATGGTGAGAGCCAAGAGGAGATATAAATGAAAAACAAACGACGCGCAGGGAATCAATCTAATGCCAAAACAAACGATTCCTGGTGCGGGCGGCCACGATAATTAAAGGGATTGCCTATTTTTTAATTCTGCTTTCCTTGAATTGTGGGACCATGTTTTCAGGAGCATCTGTAATTGCATTCTTTCACTCTGAAATCACAATGAAGGCATGGCATCAATTTTTTTAAAAAATATATATTGTTAGGGAAGGGTAATATTTTTTTAAAAAAAAATTTGTATGCAAACTTTCTTCCATAAAAATAACAATTTGGTATGAAAACTTTCTTATAGAAAAACAAGAATTAAGATTGCTTTGACATTGAGACAAGAGCAATGAGATCATTTAAAGAAATAATATTGTAATAAATTGATTTAAAGTAAAATTAATTTTTTTTTGTTGAAGGTTTAGAGAATCTTTTCGACTAAGAGTTAAGGACGAGAGGTATCCATTCCACTAAAAATATGTCAAGGGCATGATCCCAACCTCATCTCTTATGGTGTCGGAGTGATGCAGAACCTCTTCGACTAAGAGCTACAGACTGAGGGGTATCCATTCCACCAAAATTCCCACGAGCATGATCCCAACCTCATCTCTTATGGTGTTGGAGTCATGCACTCAATAAGATTTGATCCCCGGTGGACTAATTTAGAAGCATTCAACTTCACTAGTAGACCAATTTTTTGTGTCAAATCATGTCATTATATGTAATAGGCCACAACATTTTAATATTAGATTTTTAAGATGTAAAAATGTTTAATAAGCATTATAAATTGAGTTGATCATTAGAAAGCAATTTTATTTATAATACATTTAAAAAATAGTTTATAGTTTTCTTTTGAAGTGTAGAACCAAAAATAATATTGTTAGGAAAAGACAATATATTTACTTCTTTAATATTTTGTATGCTATTTTTCTTCCACAATAACAATGATTTATAAGTGAACTTTCCTCGACAAGAGTAACAATTTAGGTTTTATCTCCAAATTGAGACAAGAGAAAGAGATCATATAAAGAAACAAACCACTAATATTGTAATGAATTAATTTAATATAAAATCTCATTCAAAATTTTTAATGTCAAATCATGCCATTTCATATGATGGGTCATAGATTTTTAATGAGTATGTTTCTAAGATGTAGAAAAATATAACACGACATATAAAATTGAACCAACAACTAGAAAATACTTTTATATAATATTTTTTTAAATTTATCGATAATTTTTTTGAAATGTAGAGTCAACAATAATAAAATAGTCAATTAAAAAATTATTAAAAACATATATGTAAATGACCTTTTGATTAGAGTAATGGAGTGATAAGATAGAAAATAATTTGAAGCAATTGAACTTGAGTTATTTGATCTATGAGTGACGGTGTCCTATCAAGTTATTATGATATAGCCTTTCCCTTTCAATTCTTCATGTTCTCTTTAATATTCTATTTTTGAACCATTATTACATAGAAACAAAGAATTCCTAAAAAAACTCTTCAACATATATTATTAGGTTCATTGCATTATCATTAGTTCATCCTTAGACTCATTTTATTAGATTCACTCCAATTATGTTATCCATTCAATTGCATCCATAATATAGACACAATAGACTATGCATCATATGAAAAACCCATACATACAAATCATATGTCCATAAATTTATCCATCTAGTTATTAAACCACATATGTCCATACATGCATAATCCATACACAAATACATCCATAAAATGGCATGTCCATCATATCCATAACATATATATCCATATCCATAATTCACATATACATAACTATACTTATCCATGCATCTATCCATATGCATAAAACACATTATTCATACACGGCCATAAATTATTCATATGCATCATATCCTGCATCATACAATGTTAGTACCATATGCATAATCATAAATCATATTCTCATAGGCATCATCATCATATCTGGTATATAGTTATCATCACATACATTGCACATGTTAGTAGTATCATATACATCATACATACATCCCAAGCATCAACAATAAACCATAATTACATGTCCATAATAATAGTTCATAAACTATAATTAGAGTCCATACATAGTTGCCACCAAAATGTCACATATACATACAATACATAGATAGATAGATAGATAGATAGATATGGTACATCAGTGTCATCAAAAAAATGTTTACCTATACATGTATGGGAAGGCTATCACCTGCTCTCTAGTGAGTGGAGGGTCCCACTCCTCATCCTTCTAGTGGTTGTGGTGGTAAAAAAGGACCCCTAATTGATCCCCCATGCATATGATCTACTGGTTTTCTCTCTTCTTTCTCTCTATGTACCTAGAGAAACTTAGAGCTCTTTGATCTATTGGTACTACCTCATTGTATGGTCTCTTGTAATAATGTGACTCCCTCATTACCCTCCCCATCTCTATCTTGGAAGCTAGCATGTTAGCAAGAGCCTATCCTAACCCTTGTTTTGTTGCTACCGATTGTGTTGTGTCGTACTCTGCCCTCAACTACTCTATATATTCCTGCAAAGTATTTATATCCTCTCAGTCAAAACCTTACCCTTGTACTAACTCCTCTCCCCCTTTGATTTATCTCTCTCTTCTCATAGAGTATCACACTTTTCTCATATCCTATCCCTATTTTCCTCTACCACCATTGGGTATGTGCAGGATCATGGTATACCAAATTATGGCCTTAAGTGGCAATGAAAAATCAAAAAATCAGGGTTAGTCAACTTGACGTAAAAGGTTGAACATCTTATGAACCTTATGTGAAAAAGTTGTAAGAGTAGAATCTGTAGGAAATTGAATGTAGTTTCTAAACTACTAGCCCTTGCTTGAAATTTTTTTGTCTAATTGTTTAAAATTTTAGATTTCAATGCAGTAACACAAAAATTTTAGGGAAAAGATAAAGAGTACGTGTATGTCTGACCACCTTAATCATAATCAAATGATGATATATTTTCTAAAAATTCTAGATATAAGTAGTAGACTCATGCTCGAATGTGACACATTTTTTTGTAATTTTTGGTCAAATAAATAATTAATTATGAATTTTCTCCTACAACTTTTTTAAAATAAAAAACTCTCGTGTCTGACCACCTTAAGGGTAAGTGCACAAAGATGGGGGACCAAAAAAGGGGTATAAGATGCCACTTTTTTCCTAAAATCAGCAAACTCTGAACTTCAACAAGAAATTGAAGATAGTTAGACTCAAAATTTTAAGATGTGACAAAAACAAGAGTTGTAATACTCTGAATCTAGTTCCTAAACTACTGACTTATTTTGAAAATGGTGCAGATTAAGGCCCTCAAAAAGGGGGAGCACAAAAATTGGTCCTGTTTTTTGTCCAAAAACATAACATAGCGTTTGGTGTGCTCCCCCTAAAATGTTAACTTTTTTAAAAAAAAATTTTAATCGCTCCAGTGAGAAGTTAGCTAACAACACGTAGTTTATCCCGGATTTTTTTGGTAATTTTTTGATGAACATATAATTTTTGATGAATTTACGAAGTGCACACATCTTGAAAACATGAAATTTTTGTGTGCTCCCCCTAGAAATCATTTAAAACTAATTGAAAATTAAATTTTCTTTTTTTTTAAAGTGTGTAGAATGGAGTCTAGTTTCTAAAAATGTAACTTATTGCAAAATTCGCTGAACAAGCCAAAATTTATGCCCAAAATACTGCATGTTGGTTTTTTACAAAAAATGGACATACACACAAAAGAAATTAGAGTTGAAAAACTTAACATAATCAGAATTCAAAATAAATTATATGCTTAGATAGCTAACAGAGAGATCTGCAATATCACGTCGTCTGATTTTTACTTTCTTGAGCCACAAGTAAACTTGACGAGGAGCACACAAAAAAAGATGTCATTTTTTTGTATGTCTCCTGAAAAACATGTCATTTTCAATCATCCAAGCCTTTGGGTTGGATCTCCAAGGCAAATCCAAGCCTTAGGATTGGTAAATTCAAATCATTTACAAAGCGTGCATGCCCTAAAGCACATACGCCCTATAGGGCGTGCACCCTATGAAAATCATAAATTTACATAGGGCGTCGGCCCTATGTAAGATATAGATTCACATAGTGAGAGGAAGAGAGAGAGATAGAGGGAGAGAGAGAGCGGGGGGTAATTTATACAAATATAACATTTAAGTATAAGTTTGATAATTTTAATTTCTTAACTTATACTTTAAGTTATATTTGTATAAATTATAAAATATAATGCTTTCAGGATGTTTGGGATAGGTTCCAGCTTCATAGGAGTTAACATGCATATTCTAGATTTGAAAGATTCCAGACTTAGCCAAATTTCAAGATTCAACAAGCCTTCAGGAAGGTTACCTCCCACAATCCATCATGGATTTATAAGGTCAAACTGAAGCTGGCAAAAGGATTCCCAAAGGGTTTTAACTCGTTTTATCACAAATCACACGGTTTCGACCCCATCTCTACGACAGACTTAGCATAGCTCTCACCCAAATCTCTCTCTCTCTCACACACACACACAAACATCATCCTCTCCTCTCTCTCTCATCACCCTCTCTCTCTCTCTATACTCTCTCTTTCATTACCCCCCTCTCTCTCTCTCTCTACTCTCTACTCTCTCTTTCATTACCCCTCTCAAGAGAGAGAGAGAGAGAGAGAGAGAGAGACAGAGAGAGAAGGGAAAAGAGAGAGTAGGAGAGAATGGGAAGGAGAGATAGAGAAGGGAAAAGGGAGAGAGAGAGAGAGGGAGAGAGAGAGAGAGATAGAGATAGAGAAGGGAAAAGAGAGAGAGAGTAGGAGAGAATGGGAAGGAGAGATAGAGAAGGGAAAAGGGAGAGAGAGAGAGAGAGAGAGGGGGGGTAATGAAAGAGAGAGTAGAGAGAGAGAGAGGGGGGGGGGTAATGAAAGAGAGAGTATAGAGAGAGAGAGAGAGAGAGAGAGAGAGAGTAGATAAGGGGGAGAGAGAGGGTGATGAGAGAGAGAGGAGAGGATGATGTTTGTGTGTGTGTGTGAGAGAGAGAGAGAGAGATTTGGGTGAGAGCTATGCTAAGTCTGTCGTAGAGATGGGGTCGAAACCGTGTGATTTGTGATAAAACAAGTTAAAACCCTTTGGGAATCCTTTTGCCAGCTTCAGTTTGACCTTATAAATCCATGATGGATTGTGGGAGGTAACCTTCCTGAAGGCTTGTTGAATCCTGAAATTTGGCTAAGTCTGGAATCTTTCAAATCTAGAATATGCATGTTAACTCCTATGAAGATGGAACCTATCCCAAACATCCTAAAAGCATTATATTTTACAATTTATACAAATATAACTTAAAGTATAAGAAATTAAAATTATCAAACTTATACTTAAATGTTATATTTGTATAAATTACCCTCTCTCTCTCTCTCTCTCTCTCTCTCTCTCTCTCTCTCTCTCTCTCTCTCTCTCTCTCTCTCTCTCTCCCCCCCTTATCATCCTCTTTCTATCCCTTATCTCTCTCTCTCTCTCTCTTTCTAGTTTTTCATAGTGGGCACGCGCTATGTAAAAATATGGATTTGGCTTTGCATAGTGCGCACAGGGGTGAAAAATTTTGGATTTTACAAAGTGTGTGCACCCTATTTGGCGCACATGCTTTGTTTTGGATTTCCCAAGCCATAGGGCACACGCCCTTTACTGCGTGCGCACTATGCGCAATGGGGGGCCAAAAAGAAAAGTGGCATCTTTTTGGTCCCCCATCTTTGTGCACTTACCGTTAACTAATTCAAAATTTTACCAAATTCAAAACTTTTTTTTTTCTTATAATAGTCGAAGCATAGAATGTGACACATGTTTTGAATTTCAAAAAGGTTAAAAAGTTGAAAGTTATAGTTGTTTTTCAATTAGTATGTTAGTTACGACTTTAAAGATAACTCAATTGAAAAATAAGTAATAATTACTTACAGAACTTGAAATTTGACATCAATTATATCGATGGAAAGCTGATAATGTCTTTAAGAAACCATTTTCATTTCATCAATTTTGGGTGAAAAAATAGTCATCAGCTACATGGTCGAAGTCTCGGTATCAAGAACTATCTCCTGAAACACGTCTAAAGGGTTGACCACCCACGTTTGGTAATGCTGAAGAAAATACCAAGCCTAATCAAATATTTGATAAAATTGGATATCCGATAATATTGGATATCCAAAAAAGCTCGCCTATTTTGAAATTTCAAATACCTCGCTTTTCCCAAATTAAAGTTTCATAATAAATGTATTTTTTTAATAGTAATATTAATTGTCTTATAAATTAAGTTGTATTCTTTTTATGTTAATATTAATTCAAGTTTCATATTAAATTATATTTTTGTTATGTTAATATTAATTTCATTTTAAACATTAATATTAAATAATAATAACATAACATAAATATTATAATATAAATATTTATATTAGTATGTATTATATTATTTGATATAAAAAATGATTTCGAAAAATACCTGCACAGTTGATTTGAGGACAGACAGTTTAAGCCCAAATCCTCTTGAAAATATCCAGCACAGGATTTTTCTATAGACTCATAATTTCAGCGATCTGACTATACTGAATAAGTAGATGTCAATGGACTTCCCCTTGATTGAATACAATCAATTGATTTTTTAACTCTCGAAAAGAAATTTCACACAGTTGTAGAACCACCGTAAGCTCATCATCTGTTCTAGAAACTAACAGTGGCATAAAAATTGATGTAAGAACATTTAACATACATTGTCCATAAAAAGGTATATGAAACATTTAAATATACATTAAAAAGTGGAGGTGAAGGCTCTAGATGAGAGAGAGAGAGAGATAGAGAGAGAGGGGTCATGAGCACTTCCTAGGGGTCCTAACGCGTGATAAGGGGTACTAGGACACCTAGGAAGTCCCCATGACCCCTCTCAACACATTAGAATGCTCAAATGTGTCCTCAGGGGTCATAGGACCCCTTAGGACACACTTGAGCATTCAAATGTGTCGAAAGGGGTCATTGGGACTTCCTAGGTGTCCTAGTACCCCTTATCATGTGTTAGGATCCCTAGGAAGTCCCCATGACCCCTTTCGACACATTGGAACCCTCAAGTGTGTCCTAAGGGGTCCTACGACCCCTTAGGACACACTTGAGGGTTCCAATGTGTCCTAAGGGGTCCTACGACCCCTTAGGACACACTTGAGCATTCCAATGTGTTGAAAGGGGTCATGGGGACTTCCTAGGGGTCCTAACACGTGATAAGGGGTACTAGGACACCTAGGAAGTCCCAATGATCCCTTTCAACACATTTGAATGCTCAAGTGTGTCCAGAGGGGTCGCAGGACCCCTAAGGACACACTTGAGGGTTCCAATGTGTCGAAAGGGGTCATAAGGACTTCTCAGAGGTCTTAGTACACCTTATCACGTGTTAGGACCCCTAGGAAGTCCTCATGACCCCTTTCGACACATTAGAACCCTCAAGTGTGTCCTAAGGGGTCGTAGGACCCCTTAGGACACATGTGAGGATTCCAATGTGTCGAAATGCATCATGAGGACTTCCTAGGGGTCCTAACACGTGATAAGGTTTACTAGGACACCTAGGAAGTCCCAATGACCCCTTTCGACACATTAGAACCCTCAAGTGTGTCCTCAGGGGTCCTACGACCCCTCCAGACACACTTGAGCATTCAAATGTGTTGAAAGGGGTCATGAGGACTTCCCAAGGGTCCTAGTATGCTTTATCATGCGTTAGGACCCCTAGGAAGTCCTCATGACCCCTTTCAACACATTGGAACCCTCAAGTGTGTCCTAAGGGGTCGTAAGACCCCATAGGACACACTTGAGGGTTTAATGTGTCGAAAGGGGTCCTAACATGTGATAAAGCATACTAGGACCCTTGGGAAGTCCCAATGACCCCTTTCAACATATTTGAATGCTCAAGTGTGTTCGGAGGGGTCGTAGGAACCCTAAGGACACACTTGAGGGTTTTAATGTGTCGAAAGGGGTCATGGGGACTTTTGAGGTATCTTAGTATGCCTTATCACATGTTAAGACACCTAGGAATTTTCCATGACCCCTTTTGACACATTGGAATGCTCAAGTGTGTCCTAAGGGTCATAAGACTCACTTAGAACACACTTGAGGGTTTCAATGTGTCAAACAGGGTCATGAGGACTTCCTAGGGGTCCTAAAGTGTGATAAGGTGTTCTAGGACCCCTGGGAAGTCCTCATGACCCCTTTCAACACATTTGAATGCTCAAGTGTGTTCGGAGGGGTCGTAGGACCCTTGAGGACACACTTGAGGGTTCTAATGTGTTGAAAGGGGTCATGGGGACTTCTGAGGTGTCTTAGTACGCCTTATCATGTGTTAAGACCCCTAGGAAGTCCCTATGATCTCTTTTGACACATTGGAATGCTCAAGTGTGTCCTAAGGGGTCGTAGGAACCCTTAGGACACACTTTAGCATTCCAATGTGTTGAAAGGGGTCATTGGGACTTCCTAGGTGTCCTAGTATGCCTTATCATGCATTAGGACCCCTAGGAAGTCCTCATGACCCCTTTTGACACATTGGAACCCTCAAGTGTGTCCTAAGGGGTCATGGGGACTTCCTAGGGGTCCTAACGCATGATAAGGCATACTAGGACACTTGAGCATTCCAATGTGTCAAAAGGGGTCATGGGGACTTCCTAGGGGTCCTAACGCATGATAAGGCATACTAGGACACCTAGGAAGTCCCAATGACCCATTTCGACACATTATAACCCTCAAGTGTGTCCTCAGGGGTCCTACGACACCTCCAGACACACTTGAGCATTCAAATGTGTCAAAAGGAGTCATGAGGACTTCCCAGGGGTCCTAGTATGCCTTATCACATGTTAGGACCCCTAGGAAGTCCTCATGACCCCTTTCGACACATTGGAACCCTCAAGTGTGTCCTAAGGGGTCCTACGACCCCTTAGGACACACTTGAGCATTCAAATGTGTCGAAAGCAGTCATGAGACCCCTTAGGACACACTTGAGGGTTCCAATGTGTCGAAAGGGGTCATGAAGACTTCCTAGGGGTCCTAACACATGATAAGGTGTACTAGGACACCTAAGAAGTCCCCATGACCCCTCTCGACACATTAGAACCCTTAAGTGTGTCCTTAGGGGTGGTAGGACCCCTTAGGACACACTTGAGCATTCAAATGTGTTGAAAGGAGTCATTGGGACTTCCTAGGTGTCCTAGTACACCTTATCATGTGTTAGGACCCCTAGGAAGTCCTCATGACCCCTTTCGACGCATTGGAACCCTCAATCATGTCCTAAGGGGTCCTACTAGTCCTCATGACCCCTTTCGACACATTGGAACCCTCAAGCATGTCCTAAGGGGTCGTAGGACCCCTTAGGACACGCTTGAGGGTTCCAACGTGTCGAAAGGGGTCATGAGGACTTCCTAGGGGTCCTAACACATGATAAGGTGTACTAGGACACCTAAGAAGTCCTCATGACCCCTTTCAACATATTAGAACCCTCAAGTGTGTCCTCAAGGGTCATACGACCCCTATGAACACACTTGAGCATTCAAATGTGTTGAAAGGGGTCATGAGGACTTCATAGGGGTCCTAGTATGCTTTATCATGCATTGGGACCCCTAGGAAGTCCCCATGACCCCTTTCGACACATTGGAATGCTCAAGTGTGTCCTAAGGGGTCCTACAACCCCTTAGGACACACGTGAGGGTTCCAATGTGTCGAAAGGGGTCATAAGGATTTCCTAGGGGTCCTAATGCGTGATAAGGGATAATAGGACACCTAGGAAGTCCCAATGACCCCTTTCAACACATTTTAATGCTCAATTATGTCCTAAGGGGTCCTATGACCCCTGAGGACACACTTGAGCATTCCAATGCATCGAAAGGGGTCATGGAGACTTCCTAGGTGTCTTAGTATGCCTTATCACGCGTTAGGACCCCTAGGAAGTCCTCATGACCCCTTTCAACACATTGGAACCCTCAAGTGTGTCCTAAGGGGTGCTACGACCCCTTAGGACACACTTTAGCATTCCAATGTGTCAAAAGGGGTCATTGGGACTTCCTAAGTGTCTTAGTACACCTTATCATGCATTAGGACCCTTATGAAGTCCTCATGACCCCTTTCGACACATTTGAATGCTCAAGTGTGTCCTAAGGGGTCCTATGACCCCTTAGGACACACTTGAGCATTCAAATGTGTCGAAAGGGGTCATGAGGACTTCCTAGGGGTCCTAACGCATGATAAGGCATACTAGGACCCCTAGGAAGTCCTCATGACCTCTTTTGACATATTTGAATGCTCAAGTGTGTTTAGAGGGGTCGTAGGACCTCTCTCTCTCTCTCTCTCTCTCCCCTCTCTCTAACCTTTCTCTCTCTCTCCTCTCTCTCTCCCTCTCTCTTCTCTCTCTCTCTCTCCCCTCTTTGTCTTTCTCTAACCTTTCTCTCTCTTCTTTCTCTCTCTTTCTCTCCTCTCTCCTCTCTCTGTCTCTCTAGGTGAGAGAGAGAGAGAGAGATTTAACCAAAATTTTGCTGGGACATATTAGATATCTGATAATTTTGAATATTCAATTTTGTTTACTGGTGTAAAAAAACAAGATTCTCTAGGTCCCTCCAAAGAGTCACGTGTTTTTCCTAAATTACGGGATTTGAGTTGCAATGAGAAGACAAAAAACCACTTTTGGGGGTGATTTTCTCAATTACCAAAGGTATTTCATCTTTTTTTGGGGTGATTTTCTCTATTACCAAAGGTATTTGCATCTTTTTTTTGGTTTAAGTATGGGGAGTTATAGTCGTTGAAAGCATAAACAGAAGAGGAGACTCACAAATGAAGATGTTGAAGTGTATAGAGAAATGGATAGGGTTGCCCATCAGAAGAAGAGACAAGGTAAGTTAAATATGAATGAAGATGTCAGCATAGACCCACCTTTGAATGTGGTTTCAAGTGAAGAACATGAATTTGAAGATGAAAATGTAGGTTTTGAAAATGAGAAGTTAGGTTTTGAAGATGAAAATGTAGGTTTTGAAAATGAACATGTAGATGTGGCCAATGGAAGTGTGGACATTGTTAATGACAATCCACTAATTGAATATGAAGGAATTGACAATGATAATGGCGCAGAAGAACCAAATCAACATTACACCAAATTATATGAGAAATGAAGTCCCTTTGGAGGAAGAAAGACAAACTTCAAAATTGAGACCTTCAAGAAGAACTAAATCGTTACTTGAAATTGATGAGAACATAATGAGCAATTTTGATGGCAAGAGATTAGAAAGAACTATTCAGTTGTGGGTTTCAAAACTTTTTGATCAATTTTTTAGGCACAAGACATTGGTCGAGCAATGTCAAATGTTTGTGCAATTGTTAAAGATGCAAAAGATGAGACGTATACTAGTCAAATTGAAGATTAGTGTGAACAAGAAAAAGGAGCGGAATGCTATTATTGTGAGAAATCTTTTTAGTGCTCTCAATTCCATTGGGAAGACTACCAAGGAAAAAGATAAGAGATCCGCTAGGAGGGTTATTACAACCTCCTTAGTAAGTCATCATTTGAGAAAGGCTCGTTTGATGAGACAAACTTGTGTTGAATTGAATCTAAATCATAAAACCTTGGATAGAGCACTTGCAAGAAGAGAAAGACTTGATGATCCTCTTCAAAATGATACATGGGCTTATGGTGGGAGACTTTCACGTTGTGATAAGAAGCTTACTGATGTTGTGAAGGATAAAATTCAACTATTTTGGCAATCTAACTCAAGAGTGTCACCAAATGTGAAGGATGTCTTGATGTTGAGAATTGGCATTCGAGACCGCACCCCGCATCCCAAACATTATTTGGAGGTGACAAACAATGTTCAAAAAAATTTGTGACACACATCCAACATTACAGATATCGCAAAGAGCTTTTGAAGTCTAGAAGCCTTTTTTTGTGTGTGCCTCTTAAGATTCGAAATACTTGTTGTTGCAAATATCATGTGGAGTTTTCAATGCACCATGAATTGTTATGATCCATTCATTCTACTTTGCATAGTAGTGAAATGTTGGAGGAGTGTGGTGCAAGTGCTCTTCCAAAATCATCAAGAGAGTTGCTAGATCATTTTTTATGTCCTAGAGAAGATGGATGTTTCTTTTATAGAAAAGATTGCTTAAATGACAAGTGCTTAGAGTGTGGTGGGCTAGTGAAGTTTGTTGCATGTTTTCATGAGGGCTGCGAACACGATTTTGGAAAGACAATTGTCCACAAAAAGGTATATGAAATGGTTAAATATACATTAAAAAGTGGAGGTGAAGGCTCTAGATGTGAGTTGGTTACTAAAGAATGTAATGTAGCTGATTTTATTTCAGATTTCAGGAAGAATCTTTTTTACAAGTGGGTCTGTGCAAGATCATGAGGGGCCAAAAAGTGGCGATGTGAAAAATATTCACTTTTCACTTGTCCAAAAGTGCATGAAAGCGCTTGTTGACTTTTTAGTAGGCCTGGGTGTCAGTACACCTGGGCAAAGCTGCCACCAAAGCACATACCTAATCGGGTACCCAAAAATATTGGTTACCCGATATTTTTGGGTACCCGATAACTGTGGCATATATCCGACACCCGCGAGCCCTATTCTTCATTTCCTAGCGCGATTTCTTCAAGTTTCTAACCGTATTTTTCTAATACTTGATATATTTTCAGATTCTTGACATTGGAAACCTCAAATTCGAGTTCGAGCATATTCGGTAAGTAGTTAATTGCATATTTTTATTAATTTATTTCATTTTCATTATAAATGTAGCATTTTTAAAAAAAATAGGGTTTTGTATTTATATTTGTAATAATATTTGAAACTTAGATTTATTTTTTATTTAATTAGGCATGGCTGACAACAATGAAGAAAATAACCCTCCAAATAACAATCCCAAAAACAATCCCCCATATCTAAACCCTAAATCTTTACAAGATTTGATAGAAGAAAATTTGAACACAATACGAGGTTTCCAAAACACATATCAAAATATACCTACATTAGGTCCCATGCTTGCCACACTAAATACAATTGTTGGAAATATTGACACACTCACGCAACAACATAATGCTGCTCTTCATTGGCGTGATGATATGCACGCCCAATTTGATGATGGGCTTGACCATGATGGGATTGCGGCCCTTAATATAAGTAAGGAAGATATAGCCACCCTTTTTGTCAATCCTAAAACCGGAATACCAGTTGACCCCAAAGAGCCCAAATTATCAATAAAATGGTGCACAAATGAAGCAATGCGCACAAACTTTTGGGATCGCTGGTGGATGGTTTTTGATAAACCACCACATAGCAATTTGGAGGTCCCATTTTATTTCCTTAAAAAATTGTATGCTGAGTTTGTGCTTGGTCACCATGTTGATTATTGGAGTATGAGGCCCAACATGGGCGTAGGTAGAGGAGCTCCTCAGACTAGGCCATCTTCCTAGTGCCGAAAGGCCACTACCTTTGTCCCCCCCACTGATGTCACACCCCCCTCCTCCAGTGTAGCATCCCGATATCATTAATGAGGCTGCTGAACTGACTATTAGGGCCATTCATTTACTGAGTGATCAGTTGATCACACAGACTAGGTTAGTGTTGCCTCCTGTGGATGTTGTTGGCGCATCGACATCTCATCGGAGTTCACATGTATGCAAGCCCCATATGTGCATTATGTGCAGGCATATGTGCCTCGGACCGCTTACTGATTCTGATATATATCAGTTTCATGATATTGATGAGGGAGATACAGGAGAGGCTGTTGCAGAGGCTGCAACACCTCATGGAGCATCTACATCTCATGAGAGTGCTCAGGAGGTGCACGTAGAGCCATTGACTCCTATTGATACGGTAAGAGTAAACATTATAAATAAATTTGTCACATGACTTATTTAATTTAAAAATAATTTATTTATTTAGATTAGTTTTAATGATTGCATGCACTTATGTATATATATTTTTTCCATTTATGTTCAGTCGATGACACAGGAGGAGGTGAGACAGGTGGATGAGTCCACACTTTTGGCCATTTCATTTGGCCTTGATGACTATACGGTATATTATAAATTATGTACCCATTAGTTTTTTTTATATCATTTGGTGTACATGCTTAAATCTCTATCAATTAGAGCAATAAAATTCATACATTTACTAATATATATTGTCATCTTATTGTGTTCTTGCAGGCTATAGCCGACATCAGTGGGGGGTGTGAGGGGGTTCCTTCATCAGGTGTCGACAAAGGAAAGGTAGTTAATTGTTTAAGATTAATTATGCATGCATATGTATGCCACTTGTGTGTAGTAATAAATATTTTACTTGCACTTTATTGTATAGGGTGTGGCTATTGATGATGTCCCGACACTAGTTCGGCGGCATAGGGTTACAGGCGTCTTGATTCAGAGTGATAGCCTGATTGTACGTAGACTTTTACATATTGTTATTTGTATTTTGTAACTAGGGTTGCTATGATGAAGTACATTGATATATAATTGACAATCTTTTTAGTCTCATAGGTTACTCCGACTGTGAGGGAGGTCCCACAAGAATCTTTTGTTTCTTTGTTGAACCAGCCCACTATTCCAAAGGAGGGGTCACCAGATGTAAGTTTTAATTTTAGTTCAATCAATTTGTAATTTTATTATGCTATCATCCTATTTTGTAGATTTATTACTCTATGTTGCACCAGTCTACTAATCTCATTATTGCAAATATATATTTATAGGTCAGAGTTGGTATTGTTGGCATGGTCCCTTTGCTACCCAGGACTTATGCTAGGACACCTGATCGTGGTAGGCGATCGAGAGACCAGGTACAAATTTATTTGTATTCGGTTATAATTTTAATTAAATTAGTGTTTGAAAATTATGAATTATATATATATATATATGTACAAATCATATAAAGTAAGCAATCTGACTTTGGTTTGAACTCATTTTTTATGCAAGATCAATCAGAGCCCAACACTCCTTCAAAGAGGCTACATTTTGATGATCCCCCTACAGCATAGGATGCAGTTTTAGTTTTGTGGTCATTTAGAGATGACACTTGGCACATTTTGAGATGGCATATATGCCACATTGTACACCTTAAAACATTGATTTTGTAGACATTTTGAAATGGCATGTGCCATATTTGTATATGGACATACTTTTGATACATTTGATTCATATATAGAACATATTCATTTATATGTTATATTTGCATCATCTTTTGTATATACATATTTATTATTCATGTTTATGGAATTGAATGGTGAAGTTATATCTTGACTATGATTATCATTATGATTTAAATTATATCTTGTTGAAGTTACATTTGTTTTTCTTTACTCTGGAATACCCTGTTCATGGAGCTTATTATGTTTGAGGTTTAACTTCTTGTTGGTGAATAGATTTGTCTTCGAAAGAAACGCTTACAAAATGACCCTTAAAGCCCAAACAAAAAGACTCAACCAACACCAACAGTTGGGTCACTTCACTATTGAGAAGCGTAAGCACCCTTTGAATTATCCAGGTACAGCTCCCCGTGCAGGATTTACAATGAATCAACTAAACTATAAATGATAATGCTTTTAACCTAAAAGCAATAAAGGCTTACAAACATCTATTCCTAAACACAAGATAGATGCAAAGGGACTAATTTACTGAAAAGAAAAGGACTGTAAACGCTACAAATTTCATTTGCCTATACAATGCATTACAAAAAGAAACTAAGAGAGAAAGACGAATGGTTCTTTCCAAATACATGAAAAACTATAGCATAAAGTCCACAGATGATTGTGCTGATGATCAGACGTAACAGATATGCATTCAAAATAAACCAATATCATTCAAAGATGAATATCAATCAGAAAGTGAGCATCTAAAATCAAAGTTTTAATATGCTGACATATCCTTCTTTAAACACAGCAAAACAACAAAGATTCTGATGTTCCTGTACATTAATCATTATCTGAAAATAAAATCCCTCTTTCCCTGCATTACAATAAAAATCCTAATCTATCCCTCCCCTGGCACAAAGTCTCTCAGGTCAGGCAAAATCCGGAACCCCCAAAATCTCCTCTATGAGCCTTACTTATTTTCCCCTTTCGGTTAGTTTCTTTCCTATTATAATAACTAATTCTTGAGGACGTGTCTATCCACATCTTCTTTCTCAAATACATTAAAGTATCCCTTTGTGAGTGCCTTAGTAATATTTTGTTATGAAAGTCCATGTTACTTGGTGCTCTACATCTTTCAAAATGGATCTATTCCTATAGAATAGTGCCATTAGGATCTTATTGCAATACAAGTGTTAATGCCTCTATGTTTTGATTGGACGCTTGGTGCTATAACTAGAGTGTGTCATTTCTGGCTCTCCACAAACATACCACTTCATGCAAGTGACACCAAGAAACATTTTGTCGAAGCCATCATACATATGTATTTTGAGATTCAATTGCGAGCACGTCCTCCTCAATTTTCCCACCCGGTAAACCTGAAGCCAACATCTCTGAATCATGACTAATGTCAACACAAAGAACTGCATTATCATGCGTCATGAAGGCATCATCAGCTTGGTATTGAAAATCGCTCTTAAGTTTCCCACTGATATAGTCCCAGACCTCTATGAATCCAACAACCGAGCATGAAACAAGGTTCTGTCCATCAAGGAAGATGTCAGGTCCTCCTTGACATTTAGTGTTGGGGCATTCTCAGGAAATGATAATGTCTTAATATTGAAATTGCATTATAGATTATCATGTTCTCGAATGCCAATACTGTCGATGTACAAAACCAATTCTCATTGTCATCAACCAATCTAACTTGACAAAGCTTTGGAAACTTCATTTTTGGATACCTTTTACTAGTTCTACTACTCCTATCTGCAATTCCATATGTTGTGCTTTGCTTGCGGACATTCTATTGAATAGTTTACATATATTGTCTATGCTTCCATGTCACAATTTTTATGGGACTCGATAGTTAAAATTATAACCGAACCCAAGGATGATGGCATGTCCTTGGATAGACAGTGGCATTGATAGCCTCTCCAACCATTTCAGTCTACCTTCATAACCATACCAAATAGGACAATGTTTGCTCAGAAAAATTTCTACTTGATCCACGAGCCCCGGAAGATCACTGCCCAATCATGCTTAGTGCACCTTGGGGTCACTTGGGTCAAGCGTGGTCGCGAGCATTTCGGTGACTCTGTGGGTAGAATGGGGTTGTCATTGGCATTTACCCAGCCAACTAGAGCCGATGGAGTAGACAGTTTGATGCCAGGTTAGACGGTTTGAAAGATACGCTGCTAAGCCACTTTCAACTGACCTTGACTGCAAGTTTTGGCATCGACTGAGATCACCTTGCCAAATGCAAATGAAGTTGAATCGCCCAAAGCTGAGAGAGGTTATTGTAGACCTCAAAAACATGATCTCGTAGCACCTAACAATTTATTGATAGCTCTCACGAGGTCTGAGATATGAGCCCCAGAAGATCGCGGCCCAATCGTGCTTAGTGCACCTTGGGGTCACTTGGGTCGAGCGTGGTCGCGAGTGTTTCGGTGACTCTATGGGTAGAATGGGGTTGTCACTAGCATTTACCCAGCCAACCAAAGCCAATGGAGTAGATGATTCGATGCCAAGTCAGACGGTTTGAAAGATACGTTGCTGAGCCACTTTCAACTGACCTTAACTGTAAGTTTTGGCATCGACTGAGATCGCCTTTCCAAATGCAAATGAAGTCGAATTGCCCAAAACTAAGAGAGGTTATTGTAGACCTCTAAAACATGATCCTATAACACCTAACAATTTTTTGATACCTCTCACGAGGTCCAAGATATGAGCCCCAGAAGATCGCTGCCCAATCGTGCTTAGTGCACCTTGGGGTCACTTGGGTCGAGTGTGGTCATGAGCATTTCGGTGACTCTGTGGGTAGAATAGGGTTTTCATTAGTGTTTACCCAGCCAACCGGAGCTAATGGAGTAGATGGTTTGATGCCAGGTCAGATGGTTTGAAAGATATGCTACTGAGCCACTTTCAACTAACCCTCACTGCAAGTTTTGGCATCAACTGAGATCGCCTTGCCAAATGCAAACAAAGTCAAATCGCCCAAAATTGAGAGAGGTTATTGTAGACCTCAAAAACATGATCTTGTAGCACCTAACAGTTTGTTGATACCTCTCATGAGGTCCAAGATATGAGCCCCAAAAGATCACTGCCCAATCGTGCTTAGTGAACCTTGGGGTCACTTGGGTCGAGCGTGGTCGCGAGTGTTCCGGTGACTCTGTGGGTAGAACGAGGTTGTCACTAGCATTTACCTAGCCAACCAGAGCTGATGGAGTAGATGGTTTGATGCCAGGTCAGACGGTTTGAAAGATATGCTGCTGAGCCACTTTCAACTGACTCTGACTGCAAGTTTTGGCATCTACTGAGATCGCCTTGCCAAATGCAAATGAAGTCGAATCACCCAAAACTGAGAGAGGTTATTGTAGACCTTGAAAACATAATCCCGTAGCACCTAACATTTTGTTGATATCTCTCACGAGGTCCAAGATATGAGTCCCAGAAGATCACTGCCCAATCGTGCTAAGTGCAGCTTGGGGTCACTTGGGTCGAGTGTGGTCGCGAGCGTTTCAGTGACTCTGTGGGTAGAATGAGGTTGTCACTGGCATTTACCTAGCCAACTAGAGCCAATGGAGTAGATGATTTGATGCTAGGTTAGATGGTTTGAAAGATATGATGTTGAGCCACTTTCAATTGATCCTCACTGCAAGTTTTGACATCGACTGAGATCGCCTTGCCAAATGCAAACGAAGTCAAATCGCCCAAAACTGAGAGAGGTTATTGTAGACCTTGAAAATATGATCCTATAACACCTGATAGTTTGTTGATACCTCTCACAAGGTCCAAGATACGAGCCCCAGAAGATCACTGCCCAATCATGCTAAGTGCACCTTGGGGTCACTTGGGTCGAGTGTGGTCGCGAGCATTCCAGTGACTCTATGGGAAGAATGAGGTTGTCACTAGCATTTACCCAACCAACCAAAGCCAATGGAGTAGATGATTTGATGCCAGGTCAAATGGTTTGAAAGATACGTTGCTGAGCCACTTTCAATTGACCCTGACTGCAAGTTTTGGCATCGACTGAGATCGCCTTGCCAAATGCAAATGAAGTTGAATTTCCCAAAGCTAAGAGAGGTTATTGTAGACCTCAAAAACATGATCCCGTAGCCCTAATATTTTGTTGATAGCTCTCACGAGGTTCAAGATATGAGCCCTAGAAGATCGCGGCCCAATCATGCTTAGTGCACCTTGGGGTCACTTGGGTCGAGCGTGGGCACGAGTGTTTCGGTGACTCTGTGGGCAGAATGGGGTAGTCATTGATGTTTACCTGGCCAACCAAAGTTGATGGAGTAGACGGTTCAATTCCAAGTCAGACGGTTTGAAAGATACGCTGCTGAGCCACTTTCAACTGACCTTGACTGCAAGTTTTGGCATCAACTGAGATCGCCTTGCCAAATGCAAAGGAAGTTGAATCGCCCAAAATTGAGAGAGGTTATTGTAGACCTCAAAAAAATGATCTTGTAGCACTTGATAGTTTGTCGATAGTTCTCACGAGGTCTAAGATATGAGTCCCAGAAGATCATTGCCCAATCGTGCTTAGTGCACCTTGGGGTCACTTGGGTCGAGTGTGGTCGCGAGCGTTCTGGTGACTTTGTGGGAAGAATGGGGTTGTCATTAGCATTTACCCGACCAACCAGAGTTGATGGAGTAGATGGTTTGATGCCAGGTCAGATGGTTTGAAAGATACGCTACTGAGCCACTTTTAACTGACCCTCACTGCAAGTTTTGGCATCGACTGAGATCGCCTTGCCAAATGCAAATGAAGTCCAATCGCCCAAAACTGAGAGAGGTTATTGTAGACCTTGAAAACATGATCCTATAACACTTGACAGTTTGTCGATACCTCTCATGAGGTCCAAGATACAAGCCCCAGAAGATCGCTTCCCAATCGTGCTTAGTGCACCTTGGGGTCACTTGGGTCAACCGTGGTCGTGAGTGTTCCGGTGACTCTGTGGGTAGAACAGGGTTGTCACTAGCATTTACCCAGCCAACCAGAGCTGATGGAGTAGACAATTCGATGCCAGGTCAGACGGTTTGAAAGATACACTGCTAAGCCACTTTCAACTAACCCTGACTGCAAGTTTTGGCATCGACTGAGATCGCCTTGCCAAATGCAAAGGAAGTTGAATCGCCCAAAATTGAGAGAGGTTATTGTAGACCTCAAAAACATGATCCTGTAACACTAATAGTTTGTCAATACCTCTCACGAGGTCCAAGATATAAGCTCCAGAAGATCGCTGCCCAATTGTGCTTAGTGCACCTTGGGGTCACTTGGGTCAAGCATGGTCGTGAGCGTTCTGGTGACTCTATGGGTAGAACGGGGTTGTCACTAGCATTTACCTAGTGAACCGGAGCTGATGGAGAAAATGATTCGATGCCAAGTCAGACAGTTTGAAAGATACGCTGCTAAGCCACTTTCAACTGACCCTGACTGCAAGTTTTGGCATCGACTGAGATCACCTTGCCAAATGCAAACGAAGTTGAATCACCCAAAACTAAGAGAGGTTATTGTAGACCTCTAAAACACAATCCCATAGCACCTAACAATTTTTTGATAGCTCTAACGAGGTCTGAGATATGAGCCCCAGAAGATCACTGCCCAATCGTGCTTAGTGCACCTTGGGGTCACTTGGGTCAAGCGTGGTCGCGAGCATTTTGGTGACTCTATGGGTAGAACGGGGTTGTCACTGGCATTTACCCAGCCAACTAGAGCTAATGGAGTAGATGATTCAATGCCAGGTTAGACGGTTTGAAAGATACGCTGCTGAGCCACTTTCAACTAACCCTGACTGCAAGTTTTGGCATCGACTGAGATCGCCTTGCCAAATGCAAAGGAAGTTGATTTGCCCAAAATTGAGAGAGGTTATTGTAGACCTCAAAAACATGATCTTATAACACTTGACAGTTTGTTGATAGCTCTCACGAGGTCCAAGATATGAGCCCCAGAAGATCACTGCCCAATCGTGCTTAGTGCACCTTGGGGTCACTTGGGTCGAGTGTGGTCGCGAGCATTCCGGTGACTCTGTGGGTAGAATGGGGTTGTCATTGGCATTTACCCGGCCAAATAGAGCCAATGGAGTAGACGGTTTGATGCTAGGTTAGACGGTTTGAAAGATACGCTACTGAGCCACTTTCAACTGACCCTCACTGCAAGTTTTGGCATCGACTGAGATCACGTTGCCAAATGCAAATGAAGTTGAATCACCCAAAACTAAGAGAGGTTATTGTAGACCTCAAAAACATGATCCTGTAACACTTGATAGTTTGTCAATACCTCTCATGAGGTCAAAGATACGATCCCCAGAAGATCGCTGCCCAATCATGCTTAGTGCACCTTGGGGTCACTTGGGTCGAGTGTGGTCGCGAGCGTTCCGGTGACTCTGTGGGAAAAATGGGGTTTTCACTAGCATTTACCTGGCCAACCAGAGCCAATGGAGAAGATGATTTGATGCTAGGTCAGATGGTTTGAAAGATACGCTGCTGAGCCACTTTCAATTGACCCTGACTGCAAGTTTTGGCATCGACTGAGATCACCTTGCCAAATGCAAACGAAGTCCAATTGCCCAAAGTTGAGAGGGGTTATTGTAGACCTCAAAAACATGATCTTGGAACACCTGACAATTTTTTGATACCTCTCACGAGGTCCAAGATACGAGCCCCAGAAGATCGTGGCCCAATCGTGCTTAGTGCACCTTGGGGTCACTTGGGTCGAGCATGGTCGTGAGCATTCCGGTGACTCTATGGGTAGAATGGGGTTGTCATTGGTGTTTACCCAGCCAACTAGAACTGATGGAGTAGATGGTTCGATGCCAGGTTAGACGGTTTGAAAGATACGCTACTGAGCCACTTTCAACTGACCCTCACTGCAAGTTTTGGCATCGACTGAGATCACCTTGCCAAATGCAAATGAAGTTGAATCACCCAAAAATAAGAGAGGTTATTGTAGACCTCAAAAAAATGATCCTGTAACACTTGATAGTTTGTCAATACCTCTCATGAGGTCAAAGATACGATCCCCAGAAGATCGCTGCCCAATCATGCTTAGTGCACCTTGGGGTCACTTGGGTCGAGTGTGGTCGTGAGCGTTCCGGTGACTCTGTGGGAAAAATGGGGTTTTCACTAGCATTTACCTGGCCAACCAAAGCCAATGGAGAAGATGATTTGATGCTAGGTCAGATGGTTTGAAAGATACGCTGCTGAGCCACTTTCAATTGACCCTGACTGCAAGTTTTGGCATCGACTGAGATCACCTTGCCAAATGCAAACGAAGTCCAATTGCCCAAAGTTGAGAGGGGTTATTGTAGACCTCAAAAACATGATCTTGGAACACCTGACAATTTTTTGATACCTCTCACGAGGTCCAAGATACGAGCCCCAGAAGATCATGGCCCAATCGTGCTTAGTGCACCTTGGGGTCACTTGGGTCGAGCATGGTCGTGAGCATTCCGGTGACTCTATGGGTAGAATGGGGTTGTCATTGGTGTTTACCCGGCCAACCAGAACTGATGGAGTAGATGGTTCGATGCCAGGTTAGACGGTTTGAAAGATACGCTACTGAGCCACTTTCAACTGACCCTCACTACAAGTTTTGGCATCGACTGAGATCGCCTTGCCAAATGCAAACGAAGTCGAATCACCCAAAACTGAGAGAGGTTATTGTAGACCTCAAAAACATGATCTTGTAGCACTTGACTGTTTGTCAATACCTCTCACGAGGTCTGAGATACAAGCTGCTTTGGACTGACTGTTAGTGGTATGTTTGAAATTTGAACTGTAAAATTAATCATGATTATGCTTGTTAAATTTGAACTGTGGAGCTTATTATGTTTGAGGTTTAACTTTTATAGATTTTTTGAAATGATAAAAAATAATATCCTTAAAGCATTACAAACAACAATCAAACATGTAAGAATTCAAACCATGCAAATGACATAAGTATATGACATGTAATATCTCTTCTTGGCACTATTGGCCACCCATACATGATTTTGGTCATAAGTCCTTATGAAGAGTTTAAGGACATTTAACTTTTAAATCAAATTGATTGTTACAAATTGCCATTATAGGCTTCAAAAGATCTCAATTAACCATTAAGGATCCTTTTGTCCTTCTATCTCTTATTGGATCCATGGTGACCGTAGGTGTCTTCATAGGTGGTCTTGCACAAATTACATTCCACATACAAAACCAAGTTTATTGATTCAAAATACAATCTAAGAAAGGTCAAATTAATGTATTGAAATTAAGCTTAACGAACTTAGAAAATAATGCACTAAGTTAACTTATTACCTAGTCAAGTGTTCGTGAAGGGTCATCTCTTTGCTTCAGGGTCTCCAATAGTGCTTCATGATCAGCAGTAGTAATAGTCCAAAGTTCTTTTGTCTTTGGTCTTCCATGATGCTTTGACAACTTGACATTTGTTGCTATAACAAGATGTGAATACATCAAAATAGTTTTGTGCTTCTCATAGTCTTCAAATGCGGGAACTCCATTCTTTCTAATCATGTATGTTCGCAACCATGTTCCCGCAACAACAACTGAACCAGTAGGATATGTGAACCCATCACCATCTGTCATCAGTTGTACAAGCTTCTGTTTACCTTGTACATAATGTGCTAACCAATAATCTGACCTCTCATCATTCCCCTGTGGTGCAACCAATGCAAAAACATCTCCTGGCTTCAAAAGATCTGAAAGATGGTCATAGTCAACTGAAGTGTCCATGTCATCATTTCTTATAGAGAGTGTCAAAGATAAAGGAGTCAGATACTGTGGAACCCATGTATCCACCCACTAACTTGACTCGCAATGATCCCAATCATACTGAAAACACATGGGGCAAAAAAAAGCCAAATCTCATGTCCAAATGGTCCATGTACTACTATTGGAGCTTCGGAATGAATGCATTTTTGAAGAGTCTTTCACTATTTGACAATCCAATCTAACTCCTATAGTTCCCTCCTCAACCAACCAAAAGAATCTACGCACTGTAGAATCAAGAGCCCCCCCTGTGACAATTCTAAAGTACACCAATCAACAATAGAATGAGCTTCAAGAAGTACAACACCTGAAATCCTCAATTGCTCCTTAACTAGAGCTCTCTTCACACACGCACCTGCTCCATCATGCTCCCCTTTCCCATGCCCTGACTCAAAAAAACTCCAAATATGAGGTACACCTCTCTCCACATGCATTCTACACAACCAATAAAACATTCTGGTATTCTTAAATTGACCGGTGCAATTATCTGACCAAATGAGATGCCTATCCATAGCAATACCATTTTCCTACAAGAAGTCAAAATAGTTCTGGAAACAATGTTGAACAAACTCATGAGAGTGAGACATGTCGTCGCTCATATAAAAATGGTACTCTCTGATTATCTTTCACTCATCTTTTGTGCTATCAGGGGAATGTCTATATGTGATGTGTACAAAAATAGCAACCTGAATCAAATTGTAATATTGAGCTTGAGTCTCATTTTGGGGCTGCAATGTATAGTTCTCCACAAAGTCTACAATGGATATAATAGTTCCAATGGGGAAAGTGTCCTTACATGTCCTGAATTGTTGATCCAAAAATTGAGACTTGTGACTATGCCTTGCATACTTGTAAAAAAGATATGTCTTGAAATCTGAGGTAAAATCAGCAACATTGTATTCATTTGCAACTAACTCACATCTAGAGCCTTCACTTCCACTCTTCAATGTATATTTCACTGTTTCATATACCTTTTTTTGGATGAGTGTCTTTCCAAAATTGTGTTCCAAACCCTCATGAAAACATGTTCTAAACTTGGACAAGCCACCACATTCTAAGCACTTGGCATTTAAGCAATCTTTTTTATAAAATAAACAACCATCATCTCTTTGACATAAAAATTGATCTAGCAAGTCTCTTGATGATTTGGGAAGACCACTTGCACCACAATCCTCTAGCATTTCATTAGTATGCAAAGTAGAACGAATGGACCGTAATAATTCATGATGCATTGAAAACTCAACATGATATTTGCAACAACATGTATTTCGAATCTTAAGGGGTACACAATAAAATGGCTTCATGAATTCAAAAGACCTTTGTGATATTTTCAATGTTGGATGTGTCTCACAAATTTTTTTATACAACATTGTTTGACTTACCTCCACATAATGTTTAGGATGTGGAGTGCGGTCTCGATTTCCAACTCTCAACTTCAAGACATCGTTCACATTTTGTGACACTCTTGAGTTAGCATCCCAAAATTGTTGAATTTCATCCTTGACAACATCTATTAGCTTCTTATCGAAACGTGGAAGTCTCCCACCATAAGCCCATGTATCAATTTGAAGGGGATCATCAAGTCCTTCTCTTCTTGCAAGTGCTCTACCCAAAGTTTTACGGTCTATATTGAAGTCAACACAAGTTTGTCTCATCAAATGAGCCTTTCTCAACTGATGACTTACTAAGGAGGTTGTAATAACCCTCCGAGCAACTCTCTTGTCTTTTTCTCTGCTAGTCTTCCCAATGCTATTGAGAGCATTGAAAAGATTCTTCACAACAATGGCATTTCTCTCCATTTTCTTGTTCACACGAATCTTCAATTTCACAAGCACAGGTCTCATCTTTTGCATCTTTAACAACTGCACAAAAAATTTGACATTTCTCGACCAATATCTTGTTTCGAAAAAATTGATCATAAAGTCTTGAAGCCCATAACCTAACGGTTCTATGTGACCTCTTTCCTTCCCAATTATTCATAATGTTCTCCTCAATTTCAATTAACCATTTAGGTGTTCTTGAAAGCCCCAAATTTGAAGATTGATTATCTTTATTGCAAGGGACTTCATTTCGCATATAATTTGGAGATGTATAACATTCATGTGGTTCTTGTGCAACATTTTCATTCCCAAAGTCTACATTTTCAATCTCCATCTGTGCATTTTCAAATTGAACATCCTCTTCACTTACAACTACATTTACGGGGTCACCTTGATTAATGTTTAACATACCTTCTCTCCTTCTTCGGTGATTTTCCTTATCTTTTTCCCTATATGCCTGAATTTCATCATCTGTCAGCTTCCTCTTGTGTTTAGCCTTTCAATGACTGGTGCTTCCCATGGTGAGACCACAAGTTGACAAAAATCAAACAATGGGCCCCAAATCACATTTTTTGTTTTGCAATGCATGAAAAAAGTATAAAATCACGTGATTGTCTGCTCTATGGGGACAGGGAATATTTTGGTCAAATATTGCCTCGGAAAAATTGGGTACCCAATATTCTCCTGCCAATGAAAAACCGGCGGGAGCAAATGAAAACAATTGAACTTTTACATATATTTATGTATGTATATGTGTGTGTGTGTGTATATATATATATATATATATATATATATATATATATATATATATATATATATAATACATATACTAATGTATACTAATATATTATATATAATATTACAAATTAAGGAGAAACTCTTGCAGAAATATGGAAATTATAATCTTCCTCCTAGAGCATACATTAATGAAGTTCTTCGTGCCTTAGCAGAGGAAGCCAGTTGGATTGTTCAAGCTTATGATACTACATACAGAAATGCAGTATGTATTTTTGGCCTAAATTTTTTTCTCATTTATTTTAGGTCTTTAAAGGTTGTCGGCTAAATCTTTGTATTAAATGTGCCTTTTATAGGCATCGTAAACCCTAGCTACATAGAAATGGAGGCTTTGAAGAATAGTTCACTAGAGGCAGAGAGAGACTCCCTAGGGGTCCATTGGAATGCTCAAGTGTGTCTTAAGTGGTCCTAGGATCCTAATACCACTTAATACACACTTGAGCATTCTAATGTGTCAAAAGGGGTTCTGGGGACTCCCTAGGGGTACTAGTACACCTTATCATGCATTAGGACACCTAGAGAGTCCCCATGAACCCTTAAGACACATTGGAATGCTCAAGTGTGTCTTAAGGGGTTGTAGGACCCCTTAGGACACACTTGAGCATTCTAATGCATCAAAAGGGGTCATAGAGACTCCCTAGGGGTCATAGTATGCCTTATCATGCCTTAGGACCCCTAGAGAGTCCCCATGATCGCTTCAGACACATTGGAACGCTCAAGTGTGTCTTAAGGGGTCGTAGGACCCCTTAAGACACACTTGAGCATTCTAATGTGTCAAAAGGGGTCATGGGGACTCCCTAGGGGTCCTAGTACACCTTATCTAACACATTAGAATGCTCAAGTGTGTCTTAAGGGGTATTAGGACCCCTTAAGACACACTTGAGCATTTGAATGTGTCAAAAAGGGTCATGGGGACTCCCTAGGTTTCCTTGTATGCCTTATCATGCTCTAGGATGCCTAGGGAGTCCCCATGACTCCTTTTACACATTAGAATACTCAAGTGTGTCTTATGAGGTCCTAATACCCCTTAAGACACACTTGAGCATTCCAATGTGTCAAAAAGGGTCATGGGGACTCCTTAGGGGTCCTAGTACTCCTTATCACGCATTAGGACACCTAGGGAGTTCCCATGACCCCTTTTGACACATTGGAAAGCTCAAGTGTGTCTTAAGGGGTCATAGGACCCCTTAAGACACACTAGAGCATTTCAATGTGTCAAAAGGGGTCATCGGGACTCCCTAGGGTTCTTAGTACACCTTATCATGCGTTAGGACACCTAGGGAGTCCTGATGACCCCTTTTGACACATTGGAATGCTCAAGTGTGTCTTAAGGGGTTGTAGGACCCCTTAAGACACACTTGACCATTCCAATGTGTCAAAAGGGGTCATGGGGACTCCCTGGGTGTCCTAATGCGCATTAGGACACCTAGGGAGTCCCCATGACCCCTTTTGATGCATTGGAATGCTCAAGCGTGTCTTAAAGGGTCTTTTTGATGCATTGGAATGCTCAAGTGTGTCTTAAGGGGTCCTAAGACCCCTTAAGACACACTTGAGCATTCCAATGCGTCAAAAGAGGTCATGGGGACTCCTTAGGGGTCCTAGTACGCCTTATCACATATTAGGACACATAGGGAGTTCCCATCACCCCTTTTCACACATTAGAATGCTCAAGTGTGTCTTAATGGGTCCTAGTACACCTTATTTGATGTCGAGACTCTCTAGGGTAGGACCCCTTAAGACACACTGGAGCGTTCCAATGTGTCAAAAGGGGTCATCGAGACTCTCTAGGGGTCCTAACGTGTGATAAGGTGTACTATGACCCCTAGGGAGTCTCGATGACCCCTCTTGACACATTGGAATGCTCAAGTGTGTCTTAAGGGGTCGTAGGACCCCTTAAGACACACTTGAGCATTTCAATGTGTCAAAAGGGGTCATGGAGATTCCCTAGGTGTCCTAATGCACATTAGGACATCTAGGGAGTCCCCATGACCCCTTTTGACGCATTGGAATGCTTAAGTGTGTCTTAAGAGGTCCTAATACCCCTGAAGACACACTTAAGAATTCCAATGTGTCAAAAGGGGTCATGGGGACTCCCTAGGGGTCCTAGTATGCCTTATCATGTATTAGGACACGTAGGGAGTTCCCATGACCCCTTTTGACATATTAGAATGCTCAAATGTGTCTTAAGGGGTTCTAATACCCCTTAAGACACACTTGAGAATTTCAATGTGTCAAAAGGGGTCATGGGGACTCCCTAGGGGTCCTAGTATGTCTTATCACGCGTTAGGACCCCTAGAGAGTCCCCATGACCCCTTTTGACACATTGGAATGCTCAAGTGTGTCTTAAGGGGTATTAGGACCCCTTAAGACACACTTGAGTGTTCCAATGTGTCAAAAGGGGTCATGAGGACTCCCTAGGGGTCCTAGTATGCCTTATCATGCATTAAGACCCCTAGGGAGTCCCAATGACCCCTTTTGACACATTGGAATGCTCAAGTGTGTCTTAAGGGGTCCTAGGGGTCAAAAAGGGTCATTGGGACTCCTTAAGGGTCCTAGTATGCCTTATCACACCTTAAGACCCCTAGGGAGTCCCCATGGCCCCTTTTGACAAATTAGAACGCTCAAGTGTGTTTTAAGAGGTCCTAAGACCCCTTAAGACACACTTGAACATTATAATGTATCGAAAGGGGTCATGGGGACTCCCTACGGGTCTTAGTAAGCCTTATCATGCATTAGGACCCCTAGAGAGTCCCCATGACCCCTTTTGACACATTAGAACCCTCAAGTGTGTCCTAAGGGGTCATAGGACCCCTTAGGACACACTTAAGGGTTCCAATGTGTCGAAAGGGGTCATGGGGGCTCTCTAGGGGTCCTAGTACACCTTATCACATGTTAAGACCCCTAGAGAGTCCCCATGACCACTTTTGATGCATTGGAATGCTCAAGTTTATCTTAAGGGGTCGTAGGACCCCTTAAGATAGACTTGAGCATTCCAATGCGTCAAAAGGGGTCATGAGGACTCCCTAGGGGTCCTAGTACGTCTTATCATGCTTAAGTGTGTCTTAAGGGGTCCTCTGACATGTCCTAATACATTTTAAAGGGTCATCGTTCCATCAAAATTGTATTTGAAACCCTAATGACCCCTTAACGGGCTTGCCGACCTCGATTCGACATGTGGTGTCCTGAGACCACCCCATGGACCCCTTTCGAGTTCTACTAGGCAAAATTTATCAAAATTTGGTACATAGGTCCTCTGACATGTCCTAATGCATTGCAAAGGGTCCCTATTCCATCAAAGTTTCATTTGGAACCCTAATGCCCCTTAACAGGCCTACCGATCCTGATTCGACATGTGGTGTCCCGAGAGCACCCCATGGACCCCTTTTGAGTTCTACTAGGAAAAAGTATTGCAAATTTGGTATGTAGGTCCTCTGAAATGTCCTAATGGGTTCTAAAGGGTCACCATTCCATGGAAGTTGCATTTGGAACCCTAATGACTCCTTAACAGGCCTACTGACCCCGATTCGACATGTGGTGTCCCGAGAGCACCCCATGGACTCCTTTTGAGTTCTACTAGGCAAAAGTCATCCAAATTTGGTACGTAGGTCCTCTGACATGTCTTAATGCATTGCAAAGGGTCCCCATTCTATCAAAGTTGCATTTGGAACCCTAATAACCCCTTAATAGGCCTAACGACCCCGATTTGACATGTGGTCTCTTGAGAGCACCCCATGGACCTCTTTCGAGTTCTACTAGGAAAAATTCATCTAAATCATGGAATTAGGTCCTTTGACATTTCCTAATGTGTTCCAAAGGGTCACCATTCCATCAAAGTTGCATTTCAAATGCTATTGACCCCTTAACAGGCCTACCGGCCCCATTTCGACATGTAGTCTCCTGAGACCACCCCATTAATCCCTTTTGAGTTCTACTAGGAAAAAGTCATCCAAATTTGGTAAATAGGTCCTATGACATGTTCTAATGTGTTACAATGGGTCACTATTCCATCGAAGTTGCATTTCAAACCCTATTGACCCCTTAATAGGCCTAACGACCCTATTTTGACATGTGGTCTCCCGAGAGCACCCCATGGACCCCTTACGAGATCTAGTAGGAAAAAGTCATCCAAATTTGGTACATAGGTCCTATGAAATATCCTAATTTGTTCCAAAGGGTCACTATTCCATTGAAGTTTCATTTTGCTGACACCTTAACAGGCCTACCGACCCTGATTCGACATGTGGTCTCCCGAGAGCACCCCATGGACCCCTTTCGAGTTCTACTAGGGAAACGTCATCCAAATTTGGTACGTAGGTCCTTTGACATGTCCTAATGCATTCCAAAGGGTCACCATTCCATCAAAGTTGCATTTGGAACCCTAATGACCCTTTAATAGGCCTACCAACCCCGTTTCGACATGTGGTCTCCCAAGAGCACCCCATAGACCACTTTCGAGTTATACTTGAAAAAAGTCATCCAAATTTGGTACATAGGTCCTCTAACATGTCCTAATGCATTCCAAAGGGTCACCATTCCATCAAAGTTTCATTTCGAATCCTAATGACCCCTTAATAGGCCTACCGACCTCGATTCGACATGAGGTCTTCCGAGAGCACCCCATGGACCCCTTTCAAGTTCTACTAGGGAAAAGTCATCCAAATTTTGTACATAGGTTGTATGATATGTCCTAATGTGTTCTAAAGGCTCACTATTCTATTTAAGTTGCATTTGGAACCCTAATGACCCCATAACAGGCCTACCGACCCTGATTTGACATGAGATCTCTCAAGAGCACCCCATAGACCCCTTTCAAGTTCTACTAGGAAAAAGTCATCCAAATTTGGTATGTAGGTCCTATGACATGTCCTAATACATTCCAAAGGGTCACTATTCCATCAAAGTTTCATTTAAAACCCTAATGACCCCTTAACAGGCCAATCCACCCCGATTCGACATGTGGTCTCCCGAGAGCACCCCATGGACCCCTTTTGAGTTCTACTAGGCAAAAGTCATCCAAATTTGGTACGTAGTGCCTATGACATGTTATAATGCATTCCAAAGGGTCACAATTCCATCAAAGTTGCATTTGTAACCCTAATGACCCCTTAACAGGCCTATTGACCCCGATTTGACATGAGGTCTCCCAAGAGCAACCCATGGACCCCTTTCGAGTTATTTTGAGAAAAAGTCATATGAATCATGGAATTAGGTCCTCTTACATGTCCTAATGCATTACAAAGGGTCATCATTCCATCAAAGTTTCATTTCAAACCCTAATGCCCCCTTAACAGGACTACCAACCCCGATTCGACATGAGGTCTCTCGAGAGCACCGCATGGACGCCTTTCGAGTTCTAATAGGAAAAAGTTATCTAAATTTGGTACGTAGGTCCGATGACATGTCCTAATGCATTCCAAAGGGTCACCATTCCATAAAAGTTTTATTTGGAACCCTAATGACCCCTTAATAGGCCTACCGACCCCATTTCAACATGTGGTCTCCCGAGAGCACACCATGGACCCCTTTTGAGTTTTACTAGGCAAAAGTCATCCAAATTTGGTACATAGGTCCTATGACATATCCTAATGTGTTCCAAAGGGTGACCGTTCCATCGAAGTTTCATTTGGAACCCTAATGACCTCTTAACAGGCAGGTACCAACCCTGATTCGACATGTGGTCTCCCGAGAGCACCCCATGGACCCCTTTCCAGTTCTACTAGGAAAAAGTTATCCAAATTTGGCACGTAGGTCATCTAATATGTCCTAATGCATTCCAAAGGATCACCGTTCATCGAAAGTTTCATTTGGAACCCCGATGACCCCTTAAGTCACCTATCGACCCCGAATCACACAATGGTCTCCCAAGAGCACCCCATGGACCCTTTTCGATTTTGACTAATCAAAATTGATCTAAATTATGGAGTTAGGTCCTCTGACGTGTCCTAATGCGTTCCAAATGGTCACCGTGCATCAAAGGTTGTCTCACGAGCCCTAATGACCCCTTAAGATGCCTAGCGACACTGATTGGACATGTGGTCTCCTGAGAGCACCCCATGGACCCTTTTCGAGTTGGACTAGGAAAAAGTCCTTAAAATTTGGTACATTGGTACTCGAACATGCCCTATTGCCTTCCAAATGGTCACTGTACATCCGAAGTTGCCTCACAAACCCTAATTACCCCTTAAGACGTCTAGCGACCCTGATTCGACCTGTTGTCTCATGAGGGGATCTGTTATAACTTAAATTAAATATTAAAATAATATATAAAATATTTGAAAAAATATAATATTTAATAGACTAAATATATAATATATATTATAAGATATATTAGATATTACATTTAATATATATTATCAAATATACAATATATTAATGTCGTATTCATTTTATATATTATATATATTAGACATTATATTATATTTTATTATATTATATACACAACAATATTTAATATATAATTTCTAATATATACATATATATATTATGTAACATTTATATTATAATATAAAAATATTGCATTTAATATAAATCTGAACAGACTATATACTTAGGCCGTTTAAATTGATATTATCGAATATATAATATAAATAAATAATATATAATATATATACTATATAATATAAAATATAAAACATAAAATATAAAACCTAAATATAAAATATATAAATTATTCATTGTCAGGGTGAAAGAAAAAAACATCAAAATAAAAGGGAAATAAAAAAAGAGTGGGAGGGGGAAACTTTTCAAATTTGAAATTAAAGCAAAATCGGGTAATAGCTTTGGAAACCAAAGCTCCATGGTCAACGCTGAAGGTGTGCAAAAAATGTGTTTTTTCTCTATTTTTCTTATGTCAACACTTCGCCCATTAGGTTGACGACTTTTTTTCCACCCGATTTTGGTAAAATGAAAATGGTTTCTTTAGATGATTGTCAGTTTTCCATCGATATAAGTGCTATCAGATTTTGAATTCATTTAGTATTTATTAGTTATTTTCTAGTTCACTTACGTCTAAAGTCCTGATTGACATACTGATGGAAAAATAGCTATAACTTTCAAACCGTATAACATTTTTGAAATCCGAAAGATGCGTCACATTCTATGCTCCATCTAGTATAAGAAAAAATTAAAAAAAATTGAATTATGATAAGTTTTCAATGAGTTAAGGTGGTCAGACACAAGATTTTTTCAATTCTGAAAGCGCCGTAGCAAAAAAATCATAATTAATTATCTGTTTGGAATAAAAATACTAAAAAATGTGTCACATCCGGGCATGAGTCAACTACTTATATATAGAATATTATAAAAAAATATTATCATTTGCTTTTGATTAGGATGATTAGACATACACGTACTTCTTATTTTTTTGCTGAAATGTTTGTAGTGCTGCATTGCAATCTATACTTTTTTCCAATCATATTAATTTTTTTTTAGAAAAGGCTTAGTAGTTTAGAAACTACATTCAATTTCCTACAAATTATATTGTTACAACTTTTTGATATTAGGTTGATAACTAGTTCATTTTTTCACGCCAAGTTGACTAATCCCGATTGTCTGATTTTTCATTGCCACTTAAGGGCATAGTTTGGCCCCTCATGATCCTACACATACCCGGGGACTCTCTAGGTGCCCTAATGCATGATAAGGTGTACTAGTACCCCTAGGGAGTCCCCAGAACCCCTTTTGACACATTAGAATGCTCAAGTGTGTCTTAAGTGGTATTAGGATCCCTTAAGACACACTTGAGCATTCTAATGTGTCAAAAGGGGTCATGGGGACTCCCTAGGGGTCCTAGTATGCCTTATCACACGTTAGGACCCCTGGAGAGTCTCCATGACCCCTTTTGACACATTGGTATGTTCAAGTGTGTCTTAAGGGGTCATGGCGACTCCCTGGATGTCCTAATGCGTGATAAGGCGCATTAGGACACCTAGGGAGTCCCCATGACCCCTTTTGATGCATTAGAATGCTCAAGTGTGTCTTAAGGGGTCCTAATACCCCTTAAGACACACTTGAACATTCTAATGTTTCAAAAGGGGTCATGGGGATTGCCTAGGGGTCCTAGTACGCCTTATCATGCATTAGAACACCTAGGGTGCCTAAGACCCCTTAAGACACACTACAGCATTGCAATGTGTCAAAAGGGTTCATGGGGACTCTCTATGGATTCTAACATGTGATAAGGTATACTAGGACCCGTAGGGAGTCCCAATGACCCCTTTTGACACATTAGAATGCTCAAGTGTGTCTTAAGGGGTTGTAGGACCCTTTAAGACACACTTGAGCATTCCAATGTGTCAAAAGGGGTCATGAGGACTCTCTAGGGGTCCTAACGCATGATAAGGCATACTAGGACCCCTAGGGAGTCCCAATGACCCTTTTTGACACATTGGAACACTCAAGTGTGTCTTAAGGGGTCGTAGGACCCTTTAAGACACACTTGAGCATTCCAATATGTCAAAAGGGGTCATGAGGACTCTATAGGGGTCCTAACACGTGATAAGGCATACTAGGACCCCTAGGGAGTCCCAATGACCCCTTTTGACACATTGGAACACTCAAGTGTGTTTTAAGGGGTTGTAGGACCCCTTAAGACACACTTGAGTGTTCCAATGTGTCATAAGGGGTCATGGGGACTCCCTATAGATCTTAACGTGTGATAAGGCATACTAGGACCCCTAAGGAGTCCCCATGACCCCTTTTGATACATTGAAATACTCAAGTGTGCCTTAAGGGGTCGTAGGACCCCTTAAGGCACACTTGAGCATTCCAATGTGTCAAAAGGGGTCATGGGGACTCCCTGGGGGTCCTAACGCGTGATAAGACATAATAGAATCCCTAGGGAGTCCCAATGACCCCTTTTGACACATCGGAATGTTCAAGTGTGTTTGAAGGGGTCCTAAGACCTCTTAAGACACATTTGAGCATTCCAATGTGTCATAAGGGGTCATGGGGACTCCCTAGGGATCCTAACGTGTGATATCTCAATCCCAATCTCTAGGGGTAATAATGTGCCTACAATCCCTGCCATATTTCAGAGTACTGATGAGAAGCAATGGCGAAAGTCTGAGACAGAGGTGGTGCCGACATTGAAGCGGTAAGACATTCTTCATAATATTGCGCGGGGGGGGCACACCATCGAAATAGCAAGGCTTCCTCATAATGTCGTGTTGCCACTGATCTCTTCTTTAAATTTATTAATGCGGTCAGTTCTACAGCACGTGCATCATTTTTAGTACAACTGCTCATTTTACCAAACTCTTCCCCACTCTCCATAATCTTTGACCGGTTCAAAGATCCATCTGGTTGTTCTTGTTTAACCTCCCAATGACTCTGTTCAGCTACCAGATTATCAATAGGCATGGTACAATTATCTGGCACGACTAGAATCTATTTCGAGAACCTTTACAATTTAGCATTTCGGTTGAAAAAGCAGGGAAAGATACCATTTCATAGCCACAAGTGGTGGAAACAGAGTGATTCTCTTGCCCTCTGCTTCTATAATCCGCCTCCAGTGAACTATTCTTCAAAGCCTCCATTTATGCGTAGCTAGGGTTTTTGGCACCTGTAAAAGGCAATACTATGCCACTGTAGGGACTCATGCTCGTGCTCTGAATCATATTAAATAATATTTAAAATGTAAAATGTATATTATATAATATTTAATATATAATATATAATATTATATATAATATATAATCTAATATATAGTTTTTAATATTAATATATATTAAATAATATTAAATATAACATTTAATATATAATTCATATTATATAATATTTAATATATAACTAATATATAACTATTAATATATAATTGATATTATATAATATTTAATATATAACTAATAACTATCAAATATATATCAAATATATAACTATAATTGATAAAGTGGAACCAAATTTTGAAATTAGAAATTAGAGAAAGTGGAGGTAAAGCAAAAATTTGAAATTCTGCCGCCAGATTCGGGTACCCGATTAGGCTCAGTATTGGTCTGTGCACCAAACCTACCTGGTCAACTCTTCAAGTGTCACAAAAACGTGTTTTTCTTCTATTTCTCTCAGTTCCAAACTTCGACCATGTAGCTGACGACTTTTTTTTCACCCGAATTTGATAAAAAAAAAAGGGTATCTTAAGGAGATTATCAGCTTTGTACCGATATAATTGTTGTCAAATTTTGAATTCGTTAAGTAATTATTAGTTATTTTCTAATCGAGCTACCTCTAAAGTGCTGATTTAGATACTGATTGAAAAATGACTATATCTTTCAAACGGTATAACATTTTTGAAATCCAAAAGATGCGTCACATTCTATGCTTCATCTAGTATAAGAAAAAATTAAAAAAAATTGAATTATGATAAGTTTTCAATGAGTTAAGGTGGTCAGACATGAGAGTTTTTAAATTCTGAAAGCACTGTAGCAAAAAAATCATAATTAATTATCTGTTTGGAATAAAAATATGAAAAAATATGTGTCACATCCAGGCATGAGTCAGCTACTTATATATAGAATATTATAAAAAAATATTATCATTTGCTTTTGATTAGGGTGGTCAGACATACACGTACTTCTTATTTTTTTGCTGAAATGTTTGTAGTGCTACATTGCAATCTATACTTTTTACCAATCATATTAATTTTTTTTCAGAAAAGGCTTAGTAGTTTAGAAACTACATTCAATTTCCTACAAATTATATTCTTACAACTTTTTGATATTAGGTTGATAACTAGTTCATTTTTTCACGCCAAGTTGACTAATCCTGATTGTCTGATTTTTCATTGCCACTTAAGGGCATAGTTTGGCCCCTCATGATCCTGCACATACCCAACTTGTATGCAAGGCATAGTCATAGGTCTCAGTGGTTGAATCAACAATTCAGGATGTGTAAGGACACTTTCCCGATTGGCACTATTATATCGGTTGTTGACTTTGTAGAGAACTATACATTGCAGCCCCAAAATGAGTTGCAAGCTCAATATTACAATTGTATTCAGGTTTCTATTTTTATGCACATAACATATAAACATTCCCCTGATAGTACAGAAGATGACCGGAAGATAATCAGAGAGTACCATTTTTATATGAGCGATGATAGATTGCTCTCATTTGAGTTTGCCCAACATTGCTTTGAGAATTATTTTGAGTGGGTGCGGGAAAATAATATTGCTATGGATAGACATCTCATTTGGTCAGATAATTGCACATGTCAATTCAAAAATGCTCGTATTGGTTATGTAGAATGCATGTAGAGAGACATGTACCTCATATTTGGAGCTTTTTTGAGGCCGGTCATGGAAAATGAAATCATGATGGAGTAGGTGCATGCGTAAAGAGAGCTCTAGTTAAGGAGTAACTGAGCATTTCAGGTGCAAAACTCATTAATGCCCATTCTATTATTGATTGGTGTACTTCAACATTGTCACAGGGGGGGACTCTTGATTCAACAGTGCATAGATTCTTTTGGTTGGTTGGGTTGGGCACAATAGGAGATAGGTTGGATTGTCAAACTATGAAAGATTCTTCAAAAATGCATTCATTTCGAAGCTCAGATGCTAGTACATGGACCATTTGGACATGAGAGTTGGCTTGTTATTGTCTAAGTTGTCTTCAGTGCGATTGGGATTAGTGTGAGTTAAGTGAGTGGGTTGATACATGGGTTTCACATTATCTTACTCCTTTATCTCTCACAATCTCTATAATAAATGATGACATGGATTGTTCACTTGACTATGACCATCTTTCAGATCTTCTATAGCCAGGACATGTTTTTGCATTGGTTGCACCAGAAGGGAATGATGAGAGATTGGATTACTGGTTAGCACGTTGTGTATGAGGAAAGTAGAAACTTGCACAACTGACGACATATGATGATATGTTCACATATCCAACAGGATCACATGTTGTTGCGGGAACATGGTTGCGCACATATATGATTAGAAATAATGGCATTCCTGCGTTTGAAGACTATGAGAAGAAAAAAACCATTCTCATGTATTCACACCTTGTTATAGCAGCCAATGTTAAGTTGTTGAAACATCAAGGAAAACCAAAGACAAAGGAACTTTGGACTATTAGTACTACTAATCATGAAGCAATACTGAATACTCTCAAGCACAAATATGACGCTTCATGCACACTTCAGTAGGTAAGATCAACTCAAGTTAAAATATAGTTCTGTAATTTGCATATTTAGATGCCAAAAGGGCACTTCTTATATTCTCTATTAACTTTTCTTCTACCTTCCGAATGCAGGGATTGAAGTGAAAAAGACACTTATTTTTTATATATAGTTGTGGAATTTGCATATTTAGATGCCAAATTTTGTATATAAAACCAACAGTCGAATGTAATGTGCATAGTTAGATGCCAAATTTTGTATATAAAAACAATAATCGAATGTAATGTGCATAGTTAGATGCCAAATTTTTTATATAAAAACAAAAATCGAATGTAATGTACATATTTAGATGCCAAATTTTGTATATAAAAAATTTGATGCAAAATTGGAAATATAAAAGAGCCCATGGGGTTGATTTGCAAATATTAAAAGCCCACATTTGTATCGTCTCAATGCCATGTAAAGTGCAAAACACGTGTTTTCTTACTATGAATGTTGTATCCTTATATAATTTGTATCGTCTTAATTTTGTATCCTTACATTTCTATTGTCTTAATTCCATTACATTTGTATCGTCAAATGATGTAATAGTTGCAATCATTGAGTCAAAATTGGTCAAATGTGTCCAAAGTAAAACGATGATTCCCTGAGTGAAGGAATAGTGTTCAAGGATTGCATCCTGGCACCAAATGGACTATGCCATTAGCTCCAGTTGTGCAAATAAATGCTAGGAAAAACCCCATTTTGACCACTGAGTCAGTAGAACGTTCTGGGCCACACCAGACCAAAGTGTCCCCAAGGTGCACTAAGCACGATTGGGTAGTGAACTTTCAAGGCTCATAACTCAGACTCCATGAGAGGTATCAGAGATCCATGAGATGCTATAAGATGAAATTTTTGAGGCCTAAAATAACCTCTCTCCATTCTGGGAGATTCAAATTTGTTTGAATTTGGCAAGCCAGTCTCGCTCGATGCCAAAACTTGTAGTGAGGGTCAGTTGAAAGTTGCACCAATGGATTACTTCCAAACTATTTGTCCTAATACTAAATGGACTGTGCCATTAGCTCCAATTGGGTGGGTAAATGCTAAGCACAACCCCCTTTTGACCACTGAGTCAGCACAACATTTCGGACCACGCCGGACCAAAGTGTCCCCAAGGTGCACTAAGCACGATTGGGCAGTGAACTTTTGAGGCTCATAACTCAGACCCTGTGAGAGGTATCGAAGATCCGTGAGATGCTACATGACAAAATTTTTGAGGCCTACAATAACCTCTCTCCATTTTGGGAGATTCAAATTTGTTTGAATTTGGCACACCAGTCTCGCTCGATGCCAAAACTTGTAGTGAGGGTTAGTTGAAAGTTGCACCAATGGATTACTTTCAAACCGTTCGTCCTGACACTGAATGGACTACACCATTAGCTCCGGTTGGATATGTAAATTCTAGGCACAACCCCATTTCGACCACTGAGTCAACACAATGTTCCAGACCACACTGGACCAAAGTGTCCCCAAGGTGCACTAAGCACGATTGGGCAATGAACTTTCAAGGCTCATAACTTGGACCCTGTGAGAGGTATCAGAGATCCGTGAGATGCTATAGGATGAAATTTTCAAGGCCTATAATAACCTGTCTCCATTATGAGAGAGTCAAATTTGTTTAAATTTGGCACGCTAGTCTCGTTCGATGCCAAAACTTGTAGTGAGGGTCAGTTGAAAGTTGCACCAATGGATTACTTCCAAACTATTTATCCCGGCACTAAATGGACTATGCCATTAGCTCTAGTTAGGCGGGTAAATGCTAGGCACAACACTATTTTGACCATTGAGTCAACACAATGTTCCGGACCACGCCAAACCAAAGTGTCCCTCAGGTGCACTAACCACGATTGGACAACAAAATTTTGAGGCTCGTAACTCGGACCCTATGAGAGGTATCAGAGATCCGTGAGATGCTACAAGATGACATTTTCAAGGTCTACAATAACCCCTCTCCATTCTAGGAGATTCAAATTTGTTTGAATTTGGCATGCAAGTCTCGCTCAATGCCAAAACTTGCAGTGAGGGTCAGTTGAAAGTTGCACCAATGGATTACTTCCAAACCATTCATCCCAGCACCGAATGGACTACGACATTAGCTCTGGTTGGGCAGGTAAACACTAGGCACAACCCCATTTTGATCACTGAGTTAGCACAACGTTCTGGACCATGCCAGACCAAAGTGTCCCCAAGGTGCACTAAGCACGATTGGGCAGTGAACTTTCGAGGCTCGTAACTCGGACCCTGTGAGAGATATCAGAGATTTGTGAGATGCTACAGGATGGCATTTCTAAGGTGTACAATAAACTCTCTTCATTCTGGGAGATTCAAATTTGTTTGAATTTGGCATGCCAATCTTGCTCGATGCCAAAACTTGCAGTGAGGGTCAATTGAAAGTTGCACCAATGGATTACTTCCAAACCATTCATCCCGGCACCAAATGGACTGCGCCATTAGCTCATGTTCGGTGGGTAAAAACTAGACACAAACTCATTTTAACCACTGAGTCAACACAACATTCCGGACCACGCCGGACCAAAGTGTTCCCAAGGTGCACTAAGCATGATTGGGTAGAAAAATTTTGAGGCTCGTAACTCAGACCTTGTGAGAGGTATCAGAGATCCATGAGATGCTACAGGATGACATTTTTTAGGCCTACAATAACCTCTCTCCATTCTGAGAGATTCAAATTTGTTTGAATTTGGCACACCAGTCTTGCTCAATGCCAAAACTTGTAGTGAGGGTCAGTTGAAAGTTGCACCAATATATTACTTCCAAACCGTTCATTCCAACACTGAATGGACTATGCCATTAGCTCCAGTTGGGCAGGTAAACGCTAGGCACAACCCCATTTTGACCACTGAGTCAGCACAATGTTCCAGACCATGCCGGACCAAAGTGTCCCCAAGGTGCACTAAGCATGATTGGGCAGTGAACTTTCAAGGCTCATAAATCAGACCCCGTGAGAGGTATTAGAGATCTGTGAGATGCTACAGGACAATGTTTCCAAGGCCTACAATAACTTCTCTCTATTTTGGGAGATTTAAATTTTTTTGAATTTTGCACGCCAGTCTCGTTCGATGCCAAAACTTGTAGTGAGGGTCAGTTGAAAGTTGCACCAATGGATTACTTTCAAACCATTCATCCTGGCACTGAATGGACTACGTCATTAGCTCCGGTTGGGTGGGTAAACACTAGGCACAACCCCATTTTGACCACTGAGTCAGCACAATGTTTCAGAACATGCTAGACCAAAGTGTCCCCAAGGTACACTAAGCACGATTGGACATTAAACTTTTGAGGCTCGTAACTCAAACCCCACGAGAGGTATTAGAGATCCATGAGATGCTATAGGATGAAATTTCTAAGGTCTACAATAACCTCTTTCTATTCTGAGAGATTCAAATTTGTTTAAATTTGGCACGCTAGTCTCGCTCGATGCCAAAATTTTGCAGTGAGGGTCAGTTGAAAGTTGCACCAATGGATTACTTCCAAACGATTTGTCCTGGCACTGAATGGACTACACCATTAGCTTCAGTTGGGTGGGTAAATGCTAGGCACAACCCTATTTCGACCATTGAGTCAACACAATGTTCCGGACCATGATGGACCAAAGTGTCCCCAAGGTGCACTAACCACGATTGGGCAGTGAACTTTCGAGGCTCAAAACTTGGACCCTATGAGAGGTATCAAAGATCTGTGAGATGCTATAGGATGAAATTTCCAAGGCCTACAATAACCCCTCTTTGTTATGGGAGATTCAAATTTGTTTGAATTTGACATGCAAGTCTCGCTCGATGCTAAAACTTGCAGTGAGGGTCAGTTGAAAGTTGCACCAATGGATTACTTCCAAACCATTCATCCCGGCACCAAATGGACTCTACCATTAGCTCCAGTTGGGTGGGTAAACACTAGGCACAACCCTATTTTGACCACTGAGTCAGCACAACATTCTGGACCACATCGGGCCAAAGTGTCCCCAAGGTGCACTAAGCACGATTGTGCAGCAAACTTTCGAGGCTCGTAACTTAGACCCCGTGAGAGGTATCAAAGATTCATTAGATACTACAAGATGACATTTCTGAGGCCTACAATAAACTCTCTTCATTCTGGGAGATTCAAATTTGTTTGAATTTGGCATGCCAATCTCACTCGATGCCAAAACTTGCAGTGAGGGTCAGTTGAAAGTTGCACCAATGGATTACTTCCAAACTATTCATCCTGACACCGAATGGACTACGCCATTAGCTCCAATTGGGTGGGTAAACACTAGACACAACCCCATTTTGACCATTGAGTGAGCACAACATTCTGGACCACGCTGGACCAAAGTGTCTCCAAGGTCCACTAAGCATGATTGGGTAGAAAAATTTTGAGGCTCGTAACTCAGACCCCGTGAGAGGTATCAGAGATTCGTGAGATGCTACAAGATGGTGTTTTCAAGGCCTACAATAACCTCTCTCCATTCTGGGAGATTCAAATTTTTTTGAATTTGGCAAGCCAGTCTTGCTCGATGCCAAAACTTGTAGTGAGGGTTAGTTGAAAGTTGCACCAATGGATTACTTTCAAACCGTTCATTCTGGCACTGAATGGACTGCGCCATTAGCTCCAGTTGGGTAGGTAAATGCTAGGCACAACCTCATTTTGACCACTGAGTCAACACAACGTTTCAGACCACGCCGAACCAAAGTGTCCCTAAGGTGCACTAAGCACGATTGGGCAGCGAACTTTCGAGGCTCATAACTCAAACCCCGTGAGAGGTATTGGAGATCTGTGAGATGCTACAAGATGATATTTTTGAGGCCTACAATAATTTCTCTCCATTCTGGGAGATTCAAATTTGTTTGAATTTTGCACGCCAGTCTCGCTCGATGCCAAAACTTGCAGTGAGGGTCAGTTGAAAGTTGCACCAATGGATTACTTCTAAACCGTTCATCCCGGCACCGAATGGATTGCGTCATTAGCTCCGGTTGGGTGGGTAAACGCTAGGCACAATCCTATTTTGATCACTAAATGAGTAGAACATTCCAGACCACGCCGAACCAAAGTGTCCCCAAGGTGCACTAAGCATGATTGGGCAGTGAACTTCCAAGACTCATAACTCAGACTCCGTGAGAGGTATCAAAGATCTATGAGATGATATAGGATGACATTTGTGAGGCCTATAATAACCTCTCTCCATTCTAGGAGATTCAAATTTATTTGAATTTGGCATGCCAGTCTCGCTCGATGCTAAAATTTGTAGTGAGGGTCAGTTGAAAGTTGCACTAAGCATGATTGGTCAGCAAACTATCGAGCCTCGTAACTTGGACCCCATGAGAGGTATAACAATCTGTGAGATGCTACAAGACCATGTTTCTTAGGCGTTCCTAGTGTATTTGCAGGGGTACAGGCAGAGTACTAATATTTTATCCAAAAGACCAATATGTTTTGATATGGCCAAAACGGTGTTTGATTATTGCCAAAAGGGCATTTGATTATGTAATTAGGCCAGTTTGAAGTATTTTAGCCATTGGGAGTAAAGGGTAATTCTACAAACCTTGAAACCACTTTAATAGATATTCTTATAGACCTCAAATAATGAATTACACGTGTGAGCACACGTAGCACATAAAACGTACACATAAATTTTCTTAAGTCATGAAGCATACATGTAGCACATAAATTATAAAGCATACAACATGAATTCACTTAAGTCATGCACGTAGCCCATACACGTGAATTTAGGTTATGAATATTGTACTTGAATATACATGAATATACTTAAGGCATAAATTGTACACATGAGTACATATAGACAAGCATATTTACATACTAACAATGAATAAATGAACACACAATTAACAATTTGGATCGAATATCAAGTTTCATATATATATCAAAATGAACAATAATTTTGTACATATTTATATGTCAACATATCTAGATACAATGTGACATACACCATCTCAAAATATGTCATATGACATCTCAAAATAAGAAGTTCAACTATAAATATTTCTAGGACATCCTATTCTACTAGTGGATCATCAAAATGGAGCCTCTTTGAAGTACTCTTCAGCTCTAATGGATCTTGAATTCAAACACAAAAGTGAAACCCCAAGTTAGATTAAAATTCAGAATCATAGTCAACAATAATAAATAAAATTTAAACTAAAATTGAACTCTCATATACCTCGCCTCTCTGTCTCCTCCCGCAGGTAGGAGACCTAATATATGTCCTTGGTAGCGCAGGAATAGTGACACCAATGACGACTCCCACCTGTATATGTTTGCGAACATGAGATTGATCTACGAGTTATACTATTTAATTTTAAAAACTTGGTAGAAAATATATGTTTACAAAATAACTGAATTGACATTAAAACTTACCTGTGTTGAACTTTCTTCAGGGATTGTTGGCTGAGTCATCAGTGATACAAACCCTTGTCGGTCTAGCTCCCTCAAACTAGGAGTGACCTACAAAAGTCAAACAGATACTTCATATTATCATAACTTGACCATATTATATATACTTGATAAAAAAATACACACAAATAACTTTAGAAATGTACGTACCATGGGGCTATCACTTTGAATGGATATGCCTGTGACTCTATCATGACGATAGGAGCTCATGACATCATCACATGCCACTCTCTGTCAAATAAACTATGTATATTAAAAATGAGTACGCACAATTGACAAGTATACATGTATGCATAAACAAATTAAATTACTTAATTACCTTTCCTTTATCAACAACTGACACCTGCACCCCCTCACATTTCCCCTCGGTGGCAACTGGTGACACCTGCATCAATATGTAAAAGATGATCATAAAAATTAGAAAACAATGTACATATACTATTATCATAATTTAAAAGGAAACCAATGAGTACATTAAAACATATGTACCGTGGAAGAGTCAAGACCAAATGATATGGCCAAAAGCATGGACCCCTCCACCTGTGCCATCTCCTCCTCTATCATCAACTGAACATAAATGTAACACATAAAAAGACATAAGTGGGAAATTATTCTAAGGAAATTCTACTAAAAATACAAACAATAAAATTTAAAAATAATGTAAAAAGTGAACAGTTTACCCTTACCATAACAGTGGGAGTCCATGGCACTGTAGGCTCCTGATGCACATCTCCATGGGTTGCTTCATTGCCTATAGTGTGCTGTGTAGAATCGTCCCCATCGAAGCCAAAATTATATGAATCACTATCAGTTAGCGGACCAAAGCACAGATTCTTGCATATAACGCAAGTGTGGGGCACACAAACATGTGAGCTCGTGGAAGCACCAGAAGCATTAGGACGAGGCAACAATGTTGTGCTCTACATAACCGGAAGATCAGTCAAGGTGTGAATGGCTCGAATAGTCTATGAGCCAGCCTCAAAAATAATGTCTAGATGCTGCACTGTGGGAGGTGGTGAAATCTTGGGAGGGGGGACATATGTGTGGGATTTCACCCATTGTGAAAATGGACTGTCTTGTGAAGCACGTAAACCTACACCTTGGTTCGGTCTCATACTCCAATAATTCACCTTGTGACCAAGCACAAATTTAGCTTATAATTTTTTAATAAAATAAAATGGGACATCCAAATTGTTGTGAGGTGGTCTATCAAAAACCATCCACCAATGGTCCCAAAAGTTGTCACATATTGCACTATTTGTGCACCATTTAATTGACAACTTGGTTTTTTTATGGTCTACTTTTAGACCGGTTTTAGGATCCACAAAAATATTAGCTATGTCATGTTTTCTTATATTTAGGTTCATGACTTGATCATAATCAAGCCCATCGTCAAATTGGGCGTGCATGGATTCACCCCAAAGAAGTGCAACATTATGTTGTTGTGTTAGTTTCTCCATATTTTCAATTATTGAGTTCAATGTTGTAAACATGGGGCACAATGTGGGGATATTGGCATATGCGGTTTGAAATCCTCTAAGTTCATTTAGATTATCTCCTATTAGATCTTCTAAACATCGAGAGTTTGTGATAGGTACATCTTCTAGAGGTGGGGGATTGTTGGGAGGTGGTTCTGGATTGTTTGCGGGATCATTAGGAAGGTTTTCTGATTCCATGTCTAATAACAATGAAAAAACAAATCAATAATTACAATGAATTTTAAAAAACAATACGAAAACTCATTGCTACCATAATTTTTTTTATAAAAAACTCTATATTTCTATTTAAAAATAATAAAAATAATACAAATTAGAAGCTATTACTTACCTGGCAAATAAGGAAAAATCAGATAGGGAAAACAATATCAGATATCGGATAGCCCTAGCTACGTTCACATTTTTACAATGAAAAAATATCGAACGCGGCTAGGTACAGTGATTTATAATTACTGAAAAATATCGGATATCCAATTTACCCTCTAGCTTTGGCTTTTGGCTTGGCCAGGTGTATTGACACCCATGCCTACTAAAAATTCAATAAATCAATTTGTGCGCTTTTGGACGAGTGAAAATTAGTTTTTTTCACATCACCACTTTTTGGTATACCATGATCCTACACATACCCCACTACCCTTGCCCTCTTCTAATACAAAGCCCATGTCATTGCATCTAACCCTCCCCTCAATCCTTCTAATGAGCCCCTTAGTACCTTCTCTGGGCTAGGTTGTAGCCTGTACCCCAATCTATGTCCTCTCCTCTGAGGCACTTGTACCTATACCCATGGTGGCCTCTATGGTGGTGCTTGTAAATATCACCCCCATCTTCCCTCCTCCATATCTTCATCTCCTCCCCTCCCACCTCCTCCATCCCTCCCTTCATTTCCATCATCCCCACCATCAGTCACATCATCTCCAACTTGCATTTCCTATGCTACACCCATGGATACAACAACTACCTCATCTGGGTCTAATACTACTAACAATATAAGCTATGCAAGCCTCTATTGAGCCCAAACTACCACATATCTCACTATGGTATATGCATCTTCTCTATCTAGTCTTGGATCCCATTCTACCAGATCATCCCTACCCAACTACCTCTATCCCATACCAAACTCATGCTAACTCCCCATGCTTCTACCTCCCAAGTGACTTGTGCATACATGCTTTCTCTACCCACCAAGTCCCACTCTCAACTGAATTGACTTTCTATTCTCTAGGAATCCTATTTCTCTAGGATGTGGATGGTCTTCCCCATCAGCGAGCATGGTGTCTACAGATACAAAAAATAGTGACAGTCATCCTCCTACTCATCACAACATCTCCATGGTCTCCAAGTGTAAGTCGGTCATCTCATCTATCACCCTCCTCCAATAGCTTAATATCCAGGCTTCCCTAGTATAATGTAGTGGTTTTCTATACTTCATCACATAGAGATACTTAGATCTATGGTCACGTACACCTACTAACATATAGATGACTATGTGCTCTCATTCTCAACTATGCAACAATGTGAGTTTGGCTTTGAGGTTCCCCTAACCTTGGCATGTGCACAAGTGTAGATCACTATATAGTTGTCCTAGTATGTAATATCCCCATGACTAAGTCACTCCGTCCAACATCTTGAGATCACCCCACCCCATCCAAGTGAACACTCATATCCCCCTTTGAATACAACAAAAATCATCCACTAACCAACCTTGATAGGTATAGGGGCAAGGCACGAAACCACTTTGCATCACCAAATCTAAGTGTACCCAACTATTTATCAGTAGGAGGCAAAACCTTGGGAATAAATGCCTAAAATAATACTCTCCTAAATCCATTGATCAATCTATCTGAGCTCCTCAAATTGGCATCCACAATATCTTCCAAATGTCCTCTAGAGTGATAGTCCCATCTCCAATTGGTAGATGGAATGTGCATGTCTTGTTGTCTCACCTCTCCACTAGTGTTGTCATCATTGCTAGATGTGTCTTTATTTGCAGCTAGTTGTATAGCCATTCTAGCTCAGTTGCTATTATGAAAATTATTTGTATTTGTTGTAATGACAGTTGTAGTCATACAGTCATTGGCTAATGCTCATATGAGTCAATTTCCCATAACTACTTCTTCATAGCCATTCACCACTTCTATCAACCTTTTATCTACCTTTAGTACATGTGTTTATCCACAAGCACAAGTGCTAAACAATAATAAAACTAATCCCTATTTGCAAGCACCAATAAGAACCCATGCCAAATTACCCAACGCATGTGGCAATCTACTTGCATGTGCCAATCCAAGTCTACCTACCATACTTCAACACTACTACATACATAGGTTTAGGTGCATGCTATTACCTATATGGTGCAATCATTGATGACCAGGTGCATGTGCCAATCAACAAAGTGTAGGTACTGATTGCTGGATCAATGCCTTTGCTTCAAATTGCATTGCCTAGCCTATAACCCTAGAAAAACATGACAAAATGCATAAACAAAATCTAGGTTGGATGGCTCCTTGGGCTCTGGAAACCTCTAGTACCTTCAAACTTGCTCCGTATGGTGCTCATGCCTTATGATATTTGCCATCTTCATAACTTCTTCTCTTCAAGAGCTCCAAACCTCTAACTAAAGAGAGTGAAAAAAAGCCCTAATGCCCCCATAGCCTATTTATATCTTCTTTCCCCTTTCTATTGTTCATTGTATCCCTTGCCTTATTGTGATTCCTATCAATTTTAGCCCTTTCCCTCCATTCCTTTGCCAAACATTCCCTTCTTCCTTTAATTTTTCTATCATTTTTTTTTTGGAGGAAATTGCCTCAAAACCCTAATCTCCACACCAATCTCTTGAGAGGGCATAAATGGGACCTCCCTAATCATCATATTTCCCACATTGGAGCATATCTTCTCCTATTTAGCACGATGTTGTGACAAATACCCATCAAAAAAGGATAAAATGTAGACACTTAAAATCTCTGACTATACAAATTTATCAAATTTGTGTCCCTAACTATTCTTTTAAGGGTTCCCTCTACTCTTTCGCATAGTAGCAAGCTGGACTGCCACTTTTTCAGTCTATAGAAGTCATTGACAATATGCCACACGCGTTGCGCGAAAGTTGCAATAGAAATATTAATAGAACCCTGCCACTTCAGGTTCTCAACATTTTTGCATATAGCAAGCCAAAGAGGATACATAAATAAAACATTGAGACGAAGGGCATCTTATGCCAAAACAAACGATTCGTGGTATGGGCGGCCATGATAATTAGAGGGAGTGCAAATATTTTAATTCCGTTTTCCTTGAATTGTGGGATCATATTTTCGTCACTATTTATAATTGTATTTATTTACTTTGAAATCACAATGATGGCATGACATCTATTTATTAAAAAGATATATTGTTAGGAAGGGTAATATCTTTATTTTTTTAATCTTTTGTAAGCAAACTTTCTTACATAAAAATAAGAATTAAGATTGTTTCCGGATTGAGACAATAGTAATGATATCATATAAAGAAACAATATTGTTATAGATTAATTTAAAGTAAACTAACATTCAAAATTTTCAATGTCAAATCATGTCATTATATGTAATGGACCACAACGTTTTAATATCAGATTTTTAAGATTTTAAAAAGTTTAACAAGCAATATAAATCGAGTTGAGAATTAGAAAGTAGTCTATTTATAACATAGCTAAAAAATTTATTGATATTTTTTTTTAAAGTGTAGAGTTAGAAATTATATTGTTAAGAAAAAGATAATATATCCACTTTTTTAATATTTTGTATACTAATTTTCTTCCACAACAATAATAATTCTATATGTAAACTTTTCTCAACAAGAGTACCAATTTAGATTCAATCTCCAAATTAAGACAAGGGAAATGAGAACATATAAAGAAACAAACCACTAATATCATAATGAATTGATTTAATATAAAATTTAATTACAAGTTTTTAATGTCATATGATCTATCATAGATTTTTAATGAGTGAGTTTACAATGTAAAAAAATACAATAAGAAAAAAATAAAATCGAACCAACAACTAGAAAATGACCTTAGATAAAATAATTTTTAAATATTTTGGTAATTTTTTTTGAAATGCAGAGTCAATAATAATAAAAATAATTAATTAAAAAATATGTATAAATAATCTTTTGATCATCGTAATTTGGATTGATAAGATGGTAAATAATTTGAAGCAATAGAGTTACCATACTCATTAGTGAGAGTTATTTGAGCTATGATTGACGTTGTCCTATCAAGTTATTATAATATTTAACCTTTCCCATTCAATTCTTTATTTTCTAGATATAATACTCAATTTGAAAACCATTATTAAACATAGAAACAAGGAATTCCTAAAACATTCTCTTCAACACATATTATTAGGTACATTCTCTTCAACATATGTTATTAGGTTCATTGTATTATCATTGGTTTGTTATTAGGCACATTTTATTAGATTTATTTCAATTACATTATTCATTTAAGTTCATACATAATTTAGAAATATTAGACTATGCATCAAGTCATAAACCCATACAGGGTATGTGCAGGATCATGGTATGCCAAAAAGTGGTGATGTGAAAAAATGAACTTTTCACTCATCCAAAAGCGCACTAAAATGTTTGTTGACTTTTTAGTAGGCCTGGGTGTCAGTACACTTGGCCAAGCCAAAAGCCAAAGCATATGCCTAATTGGATATCCGATTTTTGCCAAAAAATTATATTTCTAGCCCACAATCATGTTCAACGTTTTCATTGTGAAAACGTTGAACACAACTCTAGGTTTTAGATATCCGATTGATTCTCATATCCGATTTGCTCAACAAGAAAAGGTAAGTTAAATTTTTAAGTTTTTATTATTTTTAATTTTTTAATCAAAATTTGTAGTTTTTTATATAAAAACTATGGTTTAAATGAGATTTTTTATTATTTTTTTAAAATTGATTGTAATTGTCTATTTGGGTTCTAATTGTAATTAGACATGGACTCAAATTAATAAAAAAACCCTCCCAATGATCCCGCAAATAATTCAAAACCACCTCCAAACAATCCCCCACTTTCAGAAGACAAACTAGTCTCAAACCCTCACCGTTTGGAGGATCTCATAGGAGACAATCTAAATCAGCTTAGAGGATATTAGATCACATATGCTAATATCCCCACATTACGCCCCATGTTTTCCATGTTGAACTCCATTATTAAAAACATGGAGAAACTTACAGAGCAACATAATGTTGCACTTCTTTGGTGAGATTCCATGCATGCCCAGTTTGACGATGGGCTTGACTATGATCAAGTTATGAACTTGAACATAACAAAATATGATATATGTAATCTTTTTGTGGATCCCAAAACCAATTTAAAAGTGGACTCTAAAAAACCCAAGTTGTCAACTAAATGGTGCACGAATGATGCAATACGTGACAACTTTTGGGACCATTGGTGGATGGTTTTTGATAGACCACCTCATAGCAATTTGGATGTCCCATTTTATTTCATTAAAAAATTATGTGCTGAATTTGTGCTCGGTCACAAGGTAAATTATTAGAGTATGAGACCAAACCAAGGTGTAGGCTTAAGCGCTCCTCAGGACAGGCCATGGGCACACCGGGTGAAATCTCTCACATATGTCCCCCCTCCTAAGATTTCACCACCTCCTACAGTGCAACATCCTGATATTATTGCTGAGGCCGACTCACAGACTATTCGAGCCATTCACACCTTGAGTGATCTATTGGTTACACAAAGCGCAACATTATTGCCTCCTCATACTGATGCTTCTGGCCCTTCCACATCCTCCACAAGCTCACATGTTTGTGTGCCCCACACTTGCATTATGTGCAAAAATATGTTTTTAGGTCCCTTGAATGATAGTGATGCATATAACTATGTCTTTGAGGTGGACGATGCTACACAACACACTATAGGCACTGAAACACCTCATGAAGATGTGCATCAGGGGCGTAACGAGCCATGGACTCCTATTGTTATGGTAAGGGTAAACAGTTTAATTTTCACATTGTATTTAATTTTAAATGTTCCTATTTTTAGTAGAATTTTCTTATAATGATTTTCCACTTATGTTTTTTTATGTGTTACATTTATGTTCAATTGATGACAAAGGAGGAGATGGCATAGGTGGAGGGATTTATGCTTTCGGCCATATCATTTGGCCTTGACACTTCCACAGTACATATGTTTTAATGTACTCATTGGTTTCCTTAAATTATTATAATAGTACATATATGTACATGTATTTTCTAATTTTTATGATCATCTTATTACATACTAATGCAGGTGTCACCAGTTGCCACTAGGGGTTTCGTGAGGGGGTTTAGGCATCAGGCATTGACAAGGGGAAGCTAATTAAGTAATTTAGTTTTTTTATGCATACATGTATACTTGTCAGTTGTGTGTACTCATTTTTAATTTACATGTTTTATTTGATAGAGGGTGGTGTCTGATGATGTCGTGAGACCCTTTCACCACAATAGAGTCATAGGCATCTCAATTCATAGTGATAGCCCCATGGTATGTATATTTCTAAAGTTATTTGTGTGTATTTTACTATCAAGTATATATAATATGATCAAGTCATGATTGTATGAAGTATCTGTTTGACTTTTGTAGGTCACCCCTAGTTTGAGGGAGGTAGAATGCCAAGGGTTTGTATTGCTAATGACTCAGCCGGCATTTCCTAAAGAAAGTTCAACACAGGTAAGTTTTAATGTTAATTCAATTATTTTGTAAACATATATTTTCTACCAAAGATTTAACATTAAATATTATAAATCGTAGATCAATCTCATGTTTGAAAACATATACAGGTCAGAGTTGACATTGGTGGCATTGTCCCTTTGCTACCAAGGACATATATTAGGTTTCCTATCTGCGTGAGGAGACAGAGAGGTGAGGTACATAAGAGTTCAATTTTAGTTATTTATTTATTTATTATTGTTGACTATGATTTTGAATATTTATTTTTTATTTGTAGAAACCATATAAATTAAGTAATATAACTTAGGGTTTCACTTTTGTGTTTGAATGCAGGATCCATCAAAGCCAAAGAGTACTTCAAAGAGGCTGCATTTTGATGATCCACTGATAGAATAAGATGTCCTAGAAACATTTGTAGTTGAACTTCTTATTTTGAGATGACATATGACACATTTTGAGATGGCGTATGCCACATTGTATCTAGATATGTTGATTTTGTAAATATGTATAGAATTTTTGTTCATTTTGATATATATGAAATTTGATATTCGATCCAATTTGTTAATTGTGTGTTCATTTATTCATTATCAGTATGTAAATATGCTTATGTGTATGTACTCATGTGTACGATTTATACCTTAAGTATATTCAAGTACATTCTGGGTATGTGTAGGATCATGGTATGCCAAAAAGTGGCGATGTGAAAAAATAAACTTTTCACTCATCCAAAAGCGCACAAATGGATTTGTTGACTTTTTAGTACCGCACAAATGGATATTATAGGATATCTGATTTTTGCCAGTAATTTTTATTTACATAGCTCGTCTGCGTTCAACATTTTTCATTCTGAAAACATTGAACGCGGCTTGGTGCTTTCGGATATCCAATCAAATCCTATATCCAATTTTCTTAAGATCATAGGTAAGTTCAATTTTTATGTTTTTAGTGTTTTTTTATAGAAATTTGTAATTTTTATATAAAAATTAGGGTTTAAATGAGTTTTTTAAATTTTTTTTAAAAATTGATTGTAATTATCAATTTGTGTTCTAATCATAATCAGACATGGACCCAAATCAATCTGTAAACCCTCCTAATGATCCTACAAACAATCCAGAATGACCTCCCAACAATCCCCCACTTTCAGAAGATGAACTAGTCTCAAACCCTCGTTGTTTAGAGGATATAGTAGGAGACAATCTAAATGAACTTATAAGATTTCAAACCACCTATACCAATATCCCCACACTGCGCCTCATGTTTACGACATTGAACTCAATTATTGAAAACATGGAGAAACTTACAAAGCAACATAGTGTTGCACTTCTTTGGCACGATTCCATGCACGCCCAGTTTGACGATGGGCTTGACTATGATCAAGTCATGAACCTAAACATAACAAAACATGACATATGTGTGTGTGAATTTTGTACCTAGCTGTAGACACAACACTTCAGTAAAACATTAGAGGTTAGTAAAAATGAAAGCTGCAATGAATTGAACTCTAAACTAAGCAGGCGATTTACTACCTTCTAATAGGTGTGAGTATGATGTTCTCAGATTGTAATTGAGATTAGTGACATTGAAAACAACTAAACGAAGGATTTGAATGCAAAATCTAGATATGAAATGAATGCAATTAATCTATTTTTTTTTGGATTTTCTTTGCAATTATGATAAAACTTGATATGAATCTAATCTAGAATGAACTGATATGAAATTGATCCAACAATGATATGAAAATGAATCTAAATGAATGTAAAAACCAAATTGATCTCACAATAGCCTTGATTCCCAATAAGCTTTTGATTCTCCAAATTCCAATTCTTCAAAATAGTTGTGCAATTCGTAGATGATTTTGGTAGAGTGAGCTCGCAAAATTATGAGATGATTTGTGAAGAGCTGAGCCTTGATTTTATAGAAATCCAGGGCTTTGGAGGTGCATGAATAAAAGCCATAAATCACTCAGTTGATTTTTAGTTTTAATTCACAAAATCATGCAAAAGCAAAGTTTAACTCAAATCAGAGTTTAGATTTAATTGATAATTGATAGTTGTCTGCTTTTGTGATTGTGCATGATTTATTTATGAAATAATTTAATAATAAAGTGATTTACTTCCAACTTAACTGATTTAAAATAGAATTAACTTTATAAGGGCCGGAAGGGTCATTTAATAAATAGAATTAACTTTAATTAAACAATTAAGTGGCAGCATTAAATCTAATTGATTAAATATTTAGAATATTCGATTAATCAAACTTTAGGATAAATTGGATTTATAGCCAAATAATCATTAAATTAAAGATAATTATGATAAATAGGAATATTGCTAGGAATATTCCCCGATGCAGAATTTATGATAATCAATTAGGATTTGATGATGTTCAGATGTGCCTTAGGTTAGGACTTCGATGTCGATTTTGTTCGATATGTCAATGTAGGAGGTTAATGAACCTATAGCCCATTTTTGGGGTATTACATTTTGCCCCTCTTTGAATTGTTGTGTGAAGTGCAGTAGTTCAAAGACAGTTTGTGTTTGATAAAGATATGAAACCGATTCGAAAGATATGATGATATTAGGTCCTGAATGACCAAAGATAATGTTCACTATAGCAACGATGAACCAATGAAATAAAAGTGTCAAAACGCCTGATTCCGAACCTTATGATTGCGAAGAAGTGAGTGACCGATTCCAAACTCGATTGTCCTTAGAAGAATCACATAGGTATCACATCTGAACCCTTTAGTTACCGAAGAACCAAGGAAATAACACTAATGAACCAATGGTTACGAAAAGCTGATACAATTTACAAGATTAGGAGAATATCATATTGATATGGATCTCGATGAATCTGATATGCCCCAAGCGATGATAGATTTTCCCCAAGCGATGAGGTCTTTTGATGAATCAGCAACTAGACATGGTTGTTGTCGTGATTACTGATGAAAGATAACATATTTAGATTTATAGACTTTGATTGATGTGCAATACCATGCCCCCTTCGGGATTAAAATTGAAATCTGACAAGAAAAGTTAGCGTTAAATAGTTTAGAAGCATGTTAATTGATTTGAGAAGTGGTTATACACATTTGAGAATGCATTTTGCATCGTTTGGAGGTCCAGAAGACCAAGTTTGACTAGGTGAAACCATGAGTTGACCATAGTTGACCAAGTTGAAATTTTGATAGTTTGATGTAAGATAATTAGTTAAGTTGAATTCTAGATTTCTATGATGATTGAAGGTTGATATGCAAGCAGTAGACCGTCTTGGGCCCAAAATTTTAAATCATGATTTTGACATAATAAACGATCTCAGATTTTAATTTTGATTCTGAAAATGGATTCAGAACATCGAAATTAGCTAGGGGTGCAATTTTCATGGAAAACAGAGCACTTTTGAAAATTAGGTCAAAAGCTTTATAAGGGCCGGAAGGGTCATTTTCAAATCATTTCAACTATTTGACTTCAAAGATCTTGTGGAGCCCTCTGAGTGAGAAAATGGTAGAATGGAGAGAACCGAAGGTACCTATGAGTTCGGATCTCTTTGAGCGCAGCCAGAGACATCAGAGACCTCGACAGTACGGACATCCGGTATGTGGACCTTTGTGCCTCTCTGAAATTTCAAATTTTTCATGTTTTATAGATTTTTTAGAATTTTTCATACGTGTTTTGCTTTTCAATTTTTGCATGTATGAAAACTCGTACGAGTCTGCCTCTAGACTCGTATGACATTTTAATTTCATTGCCTTTGTTGTTTCATGACCTGCCCAGTGTCGTATGAGAGGGACCCATGAGTCGTACGACATTTCATCGGGTCCCTCAAAACTCATATGATGAAGTGTCTAGTGTCATATGACCATGGTTTGTCATTTGATCTATTGTGGAAAGTCGTACAACTTTTCATGCCAGTCTGGAATGTCGTATGAAAAACAGTGAGTTCAAAAATCCATCTTAGGTCAAAATTTTTGTTTTTCTGATTGCTCTGCCTGATTGCTGACCCTTTGACCTACCTTCTGAAATACCAAACCATTCAATTTCTGCACTATTAGCCTGTTGTTGAACCCAATTTCTGATAGAATTTCTTGTTTATGTTTAAAATAGGTCACATATCTAGATGTACATGTTCGTCATTCATATCCAGCGACACAGAGACTATGTGTTTCACTTCCTGACCCTATGAGGGTACATCTTGTTGCCTGTGGGTTTGAGTACCTGATCCATTTACCTAATATTAGGGTAAATCATGGTCTGCTGACTATGTTGATCGAGAGGTTCCACTCAGAGACATGAACTTTTCATTTACCAATTGGAGAGATCACTGTGACTCCAGAGGATGTATATAGGATATTATGCATTCCTTTCCATAGTAGTCAGCGTCTTGAATATGTGAGTACCAGCCATATAGGTCTTCATGGTTTTAGGCGTCTGTTTGGTGATGATACACAGTTGACTAGGTCCATTTCGTGAGAGATGCTTGTATAGAGATATGGTCAGACACACCGCTTAGAGTGCATTATTGCTAGGATGATTGGTGAGCTCATCATGCCAAGCCATCAGCAGAACAGTTTCTTGATGGGATGGGCCCCAATGGTAGCACTTCTTATGGTGACTCCCATTGAGCTTGCTTGGGGTCAGTGTCTTTTGGCACATATGTTTTCAGATGTGCACGAGGTTGTGTATCAGGATTGCAAGAGTTTTGCTTCTGGAGCTCTTGTGTTACAGATATGGGCCTAGGAGCATATCCCAGTTTTGAGACCAATTTTTCAGACACATCATCAGCCATAGGAGCTAGTGATATACACATATGCTGGTTATGTCACACAGGTCAACATGGGCCATATTGAGTATTTTAGACGATGCTTGGATGATATGACTTTTGTAGTATGGAGACTGTACTTGCAGATTGAGGTCTGGCCCACTGCAAGGGAGTAGTACAGCTTTTTGTTTCAGAGTCGGGTGCTCATTGGTCATTCCTCCACTATTTTGGAGAGATTTCTCATTACTAGAGTGTGGCATTAGTATGGATGGAGACAGGATGCCCCACAGGAGTATACTGCATATGCCTGTATGTTTGTGAGATCGGGCTCGGATGGACACAGAGGCTCACTTATTCTTTATGTGTAGATGAGTACAACGCTATTATTGGGAGAGACTGGGACTACCTTCCATGGGTTGTTGATGCTGGGGTCATAGATGGATTCATTACTTGGCAGGCAGAGCACCCCATTTATAGATTTTCTGACCCGACTGAGCTGATACCCTCCATGGAGGACGCTATGGATGTCACAGGAGCTCCTATGAGACCGGGTCTGAGACCACAGGCAATACATCCTACACCACCCAGACTGAGAGCAATGGCTCCACTACAGAGACCAGCAAGACATATGAGGCCCCCTTGTCCTTCTACTTCTACAGCAGGTACATCCACAGGTTCACAGAGACAGACCACGGGTGAGAGTGGCACTTTGGGTGGTGTTGGTTCTGCAGATGATGTATTAGGAGCTAAGCAGGTTGTAGGTGCTGGTACATATATGGGTACAGATGATCCCTTTGATCTAGGGGTTGAGATTAGACACCGTAAGGTGCATAGAGCAGGTACCACAGAGTAGGTAGAGCAGCCAGCACAGGACACATATATGCCAATAGCAGAGGATGAGCCTAGTGTACCTCTTACTTCATCAGAGATTATTAGATGTCTTAGAGCTCAGGTTTGGGACCTGAAGGTACAGAGTGCTAGGTGGGAGGAGAGTTATCTAGAGGTAGATAGGAAGTGCACAGAGCTTTGTGTAGAGTTTCATTTAGAGGTTCAGAGATTACAAACAGAGGTGACCCATCAGACCTCACAGGCTTTGTATTATGTGTCTGCATATTATGTTGCTATCCATGTTGCGCAGAGAGTACCCACGTATTTAGATTATATGGTAGCCTCAGAGGGAGCTAGGGCACCGAGAGTAGAGGCTATACTAGATGCACCACCCCCTCCTCCACCAGATGCTGAGGAGCATGCCGATAGTTGATTCTTGTTCTTATGTTTTGATATACTCTATTCTTTTTTATCATTGATATATTCTTCTGACTCTGATAGCTCTCAGGAGCTCATTCTTTTGTATATTGTGCTAGTAGTGCACCCCTGACACATTTTGAGTTTGATGATATATATGAGATCGATATTTTGGGTCGTGACTTCATTTGTACTTGTCATGTTTGGATTGATGATGATATCATGTGATGTTTATGCTATGAGTAGTGTAGAATGTATGTATGGATCAATGCAATGCAATGATTTCTGTCATATGTATGGATTTTATGCAAATGTAATGGATTATGAAAAGGTGTATGTAATGTAATGCAACAAATGGCAAGGATATGAGATGTAAATGCAGTGATACACATGATATGTTTTTGTAGGTTGATGAAGACAAGTACTTAGTCTTATGTCAAAAGGATGTTTAACCCTGGAGGGTTACTGCTTGCGGTTTGGTGAAGAGACCTTCGAGTGAGACTCAGATCTTGTTGGATGTGAAGAATTCATATGAAGAATTGGTTAAGCTTTGAAGTGTTTCCAAACATTTGTGAGATCATGCAGACATGCAAAATGCAAAGAAACATGCAAAATGAAATGCAACCTAGGACCTAGGACCTACTCATTGATCATATGTCAATTTGTTATCATCATTGAACTTTTAGGTAACTGGATAAATCAATACAATGCCCACTAGTTATGAAACCATAGACATATGAATATCGATTTGTATGTGCAGGAATCAACACAACACCCACTCGTCAAAACAACCATGGACATATGAATATTGATTTTGTTTTCAGAATGTCGGATTAGATATAAGCACCAAGGCACAAACGCCAGGATGACCTGAATATCATGTCCATTTTGATATAGCAATTTGTATAAGCATCAAAACATAAATGTCGTGATGACATGAATACACCTTTGATACAAACACATCAAACAGTCAAGAGATCATTCTAAATCCAATGTGAATTACCCATAGTGACCCTCTATCATTCACCTCCTTAGGTAAGATCGCGTTTCACAGTAGGAGAAAGAATTCACTAAAAAAGACAATAGTTAGATCAAACTTCCTTGAATTTTTTTATTTTTTATTTTGGTATCAATGGTCGAGGTACGCATGGCCAACCAATTTGAGATAGAGGCTCTTATAGTTGGACACCATTTCAATCCAGAATTTCCAAAGTTGTTAGATTTTCACCTACAAACAGAAGACAAAGAAAAGATTATGCCCCCAGTCATCACTCTCTAAATCCTATAAAGGACATCATTGAAGAGCTTGAAGGGACATAATATGCAAAAATCTCAATGCGAATCAGTAAGCATACAAGCAGATAAAAGCATGTAAAAAGCATAGATTGTTTTCAGTTTAATGTTGATGAAAAATCCTTTTTGGAGATGAGATAGACTGACTGACCCAAATGAAGCTTCCAAGGACTCTGATTGGATATAATACATCTAAGATACATTTTAGGCCATAGGATAGGACTTTGATTGCCCCCAAGTATGAACATTGATAGGATACATACGCTTGAGCTGATTGGTGTACAAACTGACTTATTGAAACAAGGATATATACAGACTAAAGTAGACTGAAAGCTGGGAAAGACCAAGATTGCACTGATAGATGGAGCATTTTTGAACAAGTGGCACCCATTTGCCAGGTTTTCACCATCTTGGTAGAGATTCTATTTTTGCTACCAAGGTGCCTGTTTCTAGGTTTTCACCAAGGCACTTTTCCTTTTTCTCATTTTTTTTTGTATTTTTGATATTTTCAATTTTTTTGATATTTTTTTCAGGACATTTTACCATACACTGAATGTCTTAGGCATAGAATTTCTTCAGATGGAGAACGTTGATTAGTTCTCGGAGCTGTTCTCCTTCAGTCATTGAGAGTTGATAGGCACTAGAGCCAAAAGTAGCAATGATAACAGAGGGACCCAGCCAGTTGGGTTCAAACTTCCCCTTGCATTCTCGATGTGATTGATTTTTTGGATTCTCTCTCAAGACTAGATCACCAACCTGGAATTCTCTATGTCTAACTTTCTTGTTGCAGCCTCTAGACATTCTCTTCTGATATACTCTGAGATGATCATACGCTACTTATTTGTGCTCATCTAGTAGTTCAAGTTCTTGCAACCTAGACACTCTGTAGTCATCATTAGTTACTAGACCATGCATTCTGATTCTTAGTGATGGGATTTCAACCTCAATAGGAAGTACCACTTCAGACCCATAAACTAAAGAGAAAGGTGTAGCCCCAGTAGGTGTTCTGATACTTGTTCTGTAGGCCCAGAGAGCTGGATTGATCATGAGATGCTAGTTTCTTCTTATCTTATTAACTTTGCAGTGTAAGATTTTCAACATATTCTTATTAGAAGCCTCTGCTTGTCCATTCCCTTGGGGATAGTAGATAGAAGACCAATGTTGTGTGATCTTGAATTTGGCACATAGATCATCTAGGTCTTTGTTCTTGAATTTCCCACCGTTATCTATGATTATGGAATGAGGTATCCCATATCTTCATATGATATAGTTCAATATGAACATAGATATTTTCTTTCCAATTGCTTGTGTTAAAGGGATTGCTTCTACCCATTTTGTAAAATAATATGTAGTTGTGATTATATGGGTATGTCCATTAGAAGAATGATGATGAATGGACCCTATAAGATCAAAAGCCCATTGTTGGAAAGGCCATTGTGTAGTAAAGGGAATCAGATCTCTCCTTGGAGCATGAATTAAGTTTCCATGCACTTGGCATTTTTGATAGTTCTTAGCAAATTTGATAGACTTTTTCTCCATTTCAGGCCAATAGTACCCAGCCCTAATAAGTTTTCCAGCTAGTGTTAAACCATTCAAGTGTGACCCACAAATACCATCATGGACTTCCTCTAACGCATGTTGAGACTCTTCCCATTCTAAACATCTAAGTAGCATACCATCTAAACTTCATTTGTACAGATTGTGACCAATAATGACATAACGGGAGGCATTACGGATAAGGTATGTCTTTTCATGGCAGTTGAAGGTATCAAGAATGATTTGGTCTTGGAGATAGGAAAATAGGTTTTTGTATCTGGATGAATCATGACCTACAACAATGCAAATCATGTGGGTTTTAGGGGATTCATATGCAGGATAAGATAGTGCTTCCACCAGGAACTCGTAGCGTAGCTCATGTTTAGGTTGTTGTAATAAAGTAGATAGTGTTGGCATTGCATCAGCAACCTTGTTCTCCGTTCTGGGAATTTTCTCAAATGTGATAGATATGAAATATTTCTTAAGATCATCTACCATTCTCTTGTAAGGAATGAGCTTTTCATCTTTAGTTTGGTACACATCATTGACTTGATGAATAACAAGTTGAGAGTCTCCATGAATGTGTAGCTCTGTCACTCTCCACTCAATTGCTAGTTTCATGCCATTCAAAAGGGCTTCATATTCTGCAATATTGTTTGTGCAAGGAAACTTTAACCTGAATGCTTTTGAAATTGAGTATCCTTGAGGAGTTATGAACAATATGCCTACTCCAGATCCATTCTGTGTATAGGAGCCATCAAAGAATAACTGCCATTCTCTAGAAGAAAGAGGGGGAATCTAGAAATTCCATTTGCATTGGTGTATTATCAATCATAGGTGCATCTGCTAATTGATCAGCAATAACTTGTCCTTTTATAGCTTTTCTTTCCACATATTCAATGTCAAATTCACTTAAGAGCATGACCCATTTAGCTAATCTACTTGTGAGGGAAGCTTTGCTTAGTAGGTACTTGAGTGGATCAATCTTAGCTACCAATTGTGTGGTATGAGCCAACATGTAGTGTCTCAGTTTTTTTGATGCAAAGATCACAGCTAGACAAGCCTTCTCAATCATTGAATAGTTCTTCTCATATGCAACCAATGTTCTACTGATATAGTATATAGCTCTTTCCTTTTTGTTCTCATCATGTTGTGCAAGTAATGCCCCCAGTGATGTATCTGTAGCGGAGACATATAAGATCAATGGCTTCCCATGAATAGGAGGCATCAAAATAGGAGGATTTGATAAATATTGTTTGATATGGTCAAAGTTCTTTTCACATTCTTCATTCCATGCAAAGGTCACACCTTTGTGTAATGTTTTTGTAAAAGGTTGTGATATATCAGCAAGCTGTGATATGAATCTTCTGATAGATTGTACTCTCCCTTGTAAGGTTCTCATTTGACTGATATTCTTGGGAGGCTGCATTTCCATGATAGCCTTTACTTTAGCTAGGTCAACTTCAATGCCCTTCTTTGAAACTATGTATCCTAAGAGATTTCTAGAAGTGACACCAAAAGCACACTTCTTAGGATTTAGTTGAAGACTAAACTTTTCCATTCTGTCTAGGATCATGCTCAAGTCCTTTAGATGTTCAGTTATAATCATAGATTTTTCTAAAGTATCATCAACATAATCTTCCATGGTTCGATGCATCATGTCATGGAAAATAGATGTCATTTCTCTTTGATATGTAGCACCTGCATTTTTAAGCCCAAATGGCATGACATTCCAATAGAAGGTACCCCATGCACATGTGAAAGCAGTTTTCTCTTGATCCTCTAGAGCAATTTTTATTTGGTTATATCCAGAGAAACCATCCATTAAGGAATACATCTCAAAACCCACAGTCATGTCCACTATCATATCAATGTTAGGTAGTGGAAAATCATCCTTAGGGCACGCTCTATTCACATCTCTAAAGTCTGTGCACACTCTGATTGAACCATCTGGTTTAGAAATAGGTACAATATTAGAGATCCACTCTGCATAGTCAATAACTTAGATGAATCCAGCTTTCAGGAGCTTCTCTAATTCAACTTTTACCAAGAGTGCAACATGAGGATGCATCTTTCTCAACTTTTGTTTAACAGGTTTGACATTTGGAGCTATAGATAAATGATGCATTATAAGATTAGGATCCAATCCTGGCATATTTGAATATTTCCATGCAAATTTTATCTTCTTCTTTGTTAGGAATGTTGTAAATTTTTGCTTCTCTTCTTCTGATAAAGATTGTGCTACATGAATCAACTGTGGTTCTTCTGTTGTTCCCAAATTGATAGATTAAGTGGGCTCAATTAGAACTGGAGATTTGTCCTGTAAATGACTCGGAAGGACATCAAATATCTCATCCTTAGGCACCTCAGAGAGGTTTTCACCTTTGGATACATCTTTTATTTTTACTTTTGTAGGTTCTGAGACTGCCACAAAGTGGTTTTCACCCTCAGAACTCCTTTTCTTTTTCTTTTTATTCTTATTTTTCTGACTAAGATACTTGATGTCCGACTCCATCATGCTAACACTCAGTTCATTGATGGAAGCCCTCATAGGCTCAACTGCATTTAGGTAGTAAGCAAGGGCATATTCATTTGGGAAGGTATAAATACCATGGCTCAAATTTGTGGAGGTTTGATCAATAAGGTCCGGATATTGGATAGTCAAAGTAGGGAAAGATTGTGAGATAGTGTTTATGGATATAGATATGTCATCATTGGTCCTAACCCAACACTCGAGTTCAAAGGTGATATTACAACTTAAGACATTCAATTTGTGAATATGCTCAATGTCATCGTGGGAGTCCAATTCAGCCATAGGTGGATTAGACTCGATAGGTTCATCATTTCGTTCTAGACTTATGTTGGGTTGAGGTGCATATTAGTGAATAACATCAACATGTTTCTCTATGATAAGCTCATCTGGTTCTGGAATGACTCCCCAGTCATAGTCATTAGATTCATCTTCTGATTCAGGATCTCTAGGAAATCTTAGAACATGAGTAAAGTCAGGGTGAATACCCCAAGAAGGGTTACCCTCAGATTCGGATTTGTATTCATACTCATGGGAATCTGTCTCAGAATAGCTACCACCTTCCTCTTGGTCCATTTGATTAACTTTGAGATTAGTTGGTTCTTGTGTGATAACTATCTCTTGCTCTATAGTAGGTTCTTGTGTTTCTACTACATTGATTCTTTTGATAGGATCATCTTCTATCTCAAGAAGGTCTTTGATCTCTTTAGGCAATTTTTCATAGGGAATGAGTTCTAAGCTATCTGAATCACTATTTGATGGTTTTGTGTCTTCTTTCTTAAGAAGGGTTTCTCTTGGTGCGATCTACTCTATGACATGAGAGCAATTTCCTTTGAGGTGGAAGGGTTTGTTTTTAAATCCTAAGCCAATTTTGTCTTTATTCGCTCTACCAGTATGTGAGATAGGTACCTCAAGACCTTTTCCTCTGACTCCTAGAGGTCCTTTACCTGAATATCCCATTTTAGCTATCAATTTATCTCCTAGACCATATGACTTACAAGGGAGTTTGGATACTATAGAGTCACTAGTTTGAATATCATTGGATTCAGATTCATCTTTGTATAGCCATGCAAGCATAGCTTCATCTTCTTCAAATTCTTTCTTGTAGACTTGTTCTGCTACAAAATTCTTTTTATATACCTCAAGGGGTTCTTTAGAGTCTGGTTTGGATTGTTTCAAAGATTGCCCATAAGACTTAGGCGAGATAGGGAGAGATGTCAAAGATAAGACTGGCTCGATAGTATATTCTCCCATACTATTTTCTTTGATATTAACCTCTTTTGCAAGATCTTCCATTTTAGATGTGGATGCTTCTTTAGTTGGTGCAATGGAAGATTCTCTATTATTAGGCACAAGCTTATCTACACTTTCCTTCAAGGTATTGCAAGTAGTGGATATGTCTGTTGGAATAGTGACCTCTACTCCTTCATAAGAAAACTTCAAACATTGATGGTATGTAGAAGAAATAGCTTGCATTTCATGTATCCATGGTCTCCCTAGGAGGATGTTGTAGGCCAAAGGTAGATCAAGCACTTGACAGATGGTATCTTTGATAACTGGACCCACTTGGATGGGTAAGACAATGGTGCCTTTAGAAGATCTTTCTTGTTCATCATAGGCTTTTATGGTTATCTTCTTTTGAGGATCAATAGCCAATTCTGAAAATCCCAATTGTGTGATCAAGCTGTAAGAACAAATGTTTAGGCCAGCACCCCCATCTATCAACACACATTTGACTCTATGGTTCTAGATCAAGACCTCTATATACAAGGGCTAGTTATGTGGGTGACTCAAGGAGTTGTCATCTTCCTGTGAAAAGGAGATATATTGCGGAGATGTAAGATGTCCAACCATAGTCTGGAACCTATCTAAATTAAGGTCATCAAGAACATTGGAACCGAGCAAAGCTTTGTCTAGTATGGCTCTGTGAGCTGGGGATATTTGAAGCAACTCAAACATAGAGATTTTAGCATTAGTGTGCTAGAGTTGTTGAAAAATGCTATGAGATGTAGGCCTTGTATCCTTTGGATTGGAAGATTTGGAAGTAGCCTTCTATTTGGAAGTAGATGAAAGATTGAAGGGTATCTTAGGGACATTAGATGAATCTAGGATTTGTCCTTTCAGATGTGCTTGAGCTTGTGATCAAGTAACTGCATTAGCTGAGGAATGATCTCTTTCTCTTCATACAATTATGATGACATTGCAACTTTCAGAGAGACATGGTTCAACCATATTGATGACAACATTATTTCCAGGGTAGGCATAATTGACTTTTGCCCCCATATTAGGCTGAGAAGTTGAAACTCCTTGACCATATTGTGGAAATGGTTCTGTAAATGTCGTATGATCATTATTGATCTTAGGATTGTCAACTATGATGTATCCACTATCGATCAAATCTGGAATGATGTGTTTCAACCATAAGCAATTATTAGTTTTGTGACCTTTAACTCGATGGAAATCACAGAAGTCATTTTATTTCCACCAATGTGGCTTACAGTCTGGATCAGATTGTCGGATTGCTGGCAAAGAGATGATGTTATCAGCCAGTAGAGTTCTCATAGCCGATTCTAAAGATTCTCCAAGAGGAGTGAACTTTCACTTTTTATCCCAAGATTTGTATTTTGGCTTCTTTTGGAATGGTTCAGATGACTTTTGTTCTCAAGCTTTAATGGATTGGGAACCAAGAGTTAGGTTGTAGGCTAGTGCCTTTGATGGGGCACAGATAGTGTCAACAACACCATCTATGATGATGCCTTTTCTCTTGTTCCAATTTTTGTTCTTATCTTTGGAACTAGATCCAGATTCGTATTTGTCCTTTTGAAGCATGATATCTCCTTTCTTCACAAGCACTTTTTCAATTTTGATAACATTTTCCACCATCTTATCAAAAGATGTATGATCTTGCATTTGTAGAGGATAGTAGATTTTTGAAACAAGGTTATTGATGAAGATTTCCAATTTTTCTGTTTCTAGAATAGGTCTGGCATATAGAGAGAACTTCTTCCTCCATCTCTTAAAAAATGTTAGGAATGGTTCCCCTAGATATTGCTTGAGATTACAGATATCAATCATGGTGACTGGATGTTGAACATTGTAAGAGTATTGTTGATAAAACAATTTGATCAACTCCTCAAAAGTTTTGATAGTAGAAGGCAATCTAGAGAACCAATGAATGGCCGCTCCACCTAGAGATCGAGGGAAGAGACGCATCAGATAGGTTGGTTCATGCATGAACTCCATAGATTGTGTATAGAATTCTCTAACATGATCTTGAGGGTCAGAGTGTCCATCATACTTATCATACTTGGGCATCTCCACTCTTTTCGGGAATGGCGGCATATACAAGTCTTTGTCAAAAGGAAAAGGACATAGAGCTTCCATGGAGAACTCCTTGGGTTCCTTTTCTTTCTCAAGGCTGTTAAGTTTGACTTGCATGGCATGCATATATTTCATAATAGCTATGAGTGGAGTCTCTTCCTCATGTGTAATGATATTTTCCACTTTAAAGTTAGGAGGAAGTTTAGCTCCTTGATGAGCTAGCTCTAAAAAGTATGTTTCTCTATCTTCTTTCAAGAAATGCTTCATCATTTTCTTGAATTCATCGTCATTTTGATATCGAGCAATTTGTTTAGGTGTGGGTTCCCGATCTGCTCCATGTTGAGATTGAGTTCTGTGAGAACCAAAGTTTGTCCCTGCTTGAGACATGGTAGGAGTTTGTGGACTCGCTGGAATAGATTGATGAGGAGTTTGTTGATTGCCTCCGTGAGTTGATGGAGGAGATACGTAACCAATTTTTAATCGAAAGTTGCCAAGACTGTCATCTTCGTAAAGACCAGAATTATAGAGTTGCTCAAGAGTTGGACCCTTGATAGCGGTTATAGGTAAGGTCTGGGATGCTTCTCCAGATTTCTTGTGTGAGGAAGCTCTAGTTTCCACCATTAACTTTGAGTGAAACAAAAGAATAAGATCCAGATAACTGAAGAATGAATTGAATCAAGATGATCAAATGACGCAACCTTGTCAAGGTTTGATTTGTTTGAAGATTCGATTAGACGTGGGTGAAGGATACTGTGTCCTGGATGTATGGGTAGGTTGCCCAAAAGATAGCGGACATGAGTTCACAACACTTAGTCTATTTTTTGAAGATTTGATAGGAGATTGATAGATCTGACAAGGTTTTGACACAAGATGAAAAGGACTCAAATCGATTAAATAGAAGGCTGAATCAGATTCAAAAGGCCACTTTTGGAAAATGATAGGATTCTCAATAGCTACTGCTCTATTCCTGACACAGTGATTTGTTCGATAGATTCTAAAAATAGGCTGAAAAAGCTAAGTATCTGGCAATTTTGACAATTTTCTGACAACTTTTCAAAATTTTCCCAAATGACACTCTGCAGACTTGTACGATAGTGGGTATGCTATGAAATGATAGTTGAAAATCTCATATAACAGTTGCAAAAACTCGCATGACAGTTGCTAGCAGGATTTGAATTTTTGAATTTGACTGGCAAAAATACTCGTACGACACTAGGTTCTTTACCATACGACAATTGGGCAGTAATGGAATGACATTTGATAAAAAATTGTATGACTTTCTGACTGACTGAGATGACAGTGGACTCCAAAAAAGAATTTTACTTCAAATTTTGCAAATTTTGAGTTTTTAGATTCGGATTGTTTGCAAATTTTAATGTCCAGATTTGAGGATGGTAACAGATTTGTTCATTTTCAATAACCAGATAGATAAAAAAGCATGCAAAACAACAAGCAAGTGATTTCAAGCATTTCTAAAAATAATGAACAAGGGCAAAAGCAACCTTGTGCATGAACAATCAAGTGATTTTATTCATTCTAATCCTCAGAAGCACTAATTGTGTATGTTCCAAAAATGTTTTGCAATACACACATATACCCTAGAAAATGAAAATTTGGCCTCGCTAGGGTTTTTAGTAATGGTTTGACTCTGCAACTTTTATGATCTAAGAGGGCGAATTCCAATCCAGGCACACTGGGGTTTTGACACAGTTCGAGAACTTAATCTTCAGGATCTGCTAGGGAGATTTGACAGCCCAACAAGAGACCACACCTGTGGAGATTTCTTCCAACAAGACATTTATATAGCGGTTTTCACTACCATGATGAAAATGGCTATTACCGCTTGAGGTTCAATCAACGTGGTTGACCCAATTAAGGGAATGTCCACTACGGTTAACCCTCTCTAAAGGTGACTCACAAGATATACCACATGGAGACTAGTTCCAGATTCAAGGATTTGGGTTTCTGGTACCATCCAAAAAGGAAGTAGAGCATAATCCCCTAGCCTTTTCACTTTTAACCCAAACAAAGCAGACAAATTAATCCGACATGCTAAGACCAAGATTATCTCACAAAGATCTATGATGTCAACCCCTTATGATCTATCAACCTCTCTGAAGAGAGAATGCCTCGATCAAAAGTTGAAGACACACAGATCTAGTGGAATGTGAAACTCCCTCAGTATCCTCCCCACCTACAAGGGATCCTTCATTGAGAAGAGTTTCGCTGGAAACCTACTCTCTCAAGATCCACAAATAGTGTTCATGGGGCCTAATTACTATGTGTAACAAAGATGCTGAAAGCAAACTATGTTCATTTTTATAGCCCAAATGAAATATGTGATATGAAAGCAGTAAAAGTCACTCAAGCTAGACACATGAAATGTTCATTTTAGATCCAAAATCAAAGTCTTATCAGCTAAGAAGATTACCTAAATTCCTCACAATGCGCTTAGTATATTTTTACCTATTTTCAGCAATTCTTGCGCTTTTTCCAATCAAAACCAACAGGAGTCAATAAAAAACAAAGAATTTCAATTGTTAAGATTAGCTGTTTAGTCGAAATATGATAACCAAATCTAACAAACTACCCTGAAAAATGAAATGACAATGAAAACTTGGTGCAAAAACTCATACGACAATGGGTCTGCTTCCAGACGACAGTCCTGAAACTCGTACGACATTGGGTGTATGATGATACGAAAGTTTAACTTCCAAATGACAGTGTGTACAGTCTGGCATGATTCTCGATCCAATAGACTATCGTACGATAGTGAGTATAGTCTGAGATGACTTTTGTCAGAAACTCGTACAAAAATTGTACGAACAGAATTTAAAAATCATAGTTTTAGCTCAGAAATCGAGAAGAAAAGATAGAAATTGATAGAATTGAATTGGAAATCCGTATCAGGGCCCCACAGTGGGCGCTAGAAATGTGTGTGTGAATTTTGTACCTAGCTATAGACACAACACTTCAGTAAAACATTAGAGGTTAGTAAAAATGAAAGTTGCAATGAATTGAACGCTAAACTAACTAGGTGATTTACTGCCTTCTAATAGGTGTGAGTATGATGTTCTCAGATTGTAATCAAGATCAGTGACCTTAACGACACCTAAACGAAGGATTTGAATGCAAAATCTAGATATGAAATGAATGCAATTAATCTTTTTTTATTTTTATTTTTTGTGCAATTATGATAAAACTTGATATGAATCTAATCTAGAATGAATTGATATGAAATTGATCCAACAATGATATGAAAATGAATCTAAATGAATGTAAAAACTGAATTGATCTAACAATAGCTTTGATTCGCAATAAGCTTTTGATTCTCCAAATTCCAATTCTTCAAAATAGTTGTGCAATTCATATACGATTTTGGCAGAGTAAGCTCGCAAAATTATGAGATGATTTGTGAAGAGCTGATCCTTGATTTTATAGAAATCCAGGGCTTTGGAGGTGCATGAATAAAAGCAATAAATCACTTAGTTGATTTTTAGTTTTAATTCACAAAATCATGCAAAAGAAGAGTTTAACTCAAATCAGAGTTTAGATTTAATTGATAATTGATAGTTGTCTTCTTTTGTGATTGTGCATGATTTATTTATGAATTAATTTAATAATAAAGTGATTTACTTCCAACTTAACTGATTTTGAAAAATAAAACAATTGATTTATGGATTAATCAATTATTTTTCAAACTTTTATTCAAAAACAATATTATTAAAAATTTACAACTTGCTTTAATTAATTAAATAAGAATTTAATCAATTATTCATAGGATTTTGGATTTATTGTCAAAATTAAATTATATAATTCAGGAATAAATAGAATTAACTTTAATTAAACAATTAAGTGGCATAATTAAATCTAATTAATTAAATATTTAGAATATTCGATTAATCAAACTTTAGGATAAATTGGATTTATCGCCAAATAATCATTAAATTAAAGATAATTATGATAAATAGGAATATTGCTAGGAATATTCCCCGATGCAGAATTTATGATAATCAATTAGGATTTGATGATGTTTAGATGTGCCTTAGGTTAGGACTTTGATGTCAATTTTGTTCGATATGTCGATGTAGGAGGTTAATGAACCTATAGCCCATTTTTGGGGTATTACAATATGTAATCTTTTTGTGGATCCTAAAACCGGTCTAAAAGTGGACCATAAAAAACTTGTCAATTAAATGGTGTACAAATAGTGCAATACATGACAAGTTTTGGGATCGTTGGTGGATGGTTTTTGATAGACCACCTCACAGCAATCTGGATGTCCCATTTTATTTTATTAAAAAATTATATGCTAAATTTTTGCTCAGTCACAAGGTCAATTATTGGAGTATGAGACCAAAACATGGTGTAGGTTTAGGCTCTCCCCAGGATAGGCCATGGGCACATCGGGTGAAATCCTACACACTACAGGCACTAAAGCACCTCATGAAGATGTGCATCAGGGGCATACAGAGCCATGGTCTCCTACTGTTACAGGAAGGGTAAACAATTCACTTTTTACATTGTATTTAAATTTTATCATTCGTATTTTTAGTAGAATTTTCTTATAATAATTTTCCACTTATGTTTTTGTATGTGTTACATTTATGTTCAGTTGATGACAGCGGAGGAGATGGTACAGGTGGATGGGTCCATGCTTTCGGCCATATCATTTGGTCTTGACACTTCCACGGTACATATGTTTTAATGTACTCATTGGTTTCCTTAAATTATTATAATAGTATATGTACATTATTTTCTAATTTTTACTATCATCTTATTACATACTAATGTAGGTGTCTCCAGTTGCCACCAAGGGGCAATGTGAGGGGGTGTAGGTGTCAAGCATTGATAAGGAAAAGGTAATTAAGTAATTTAGTTTGTTTATGCATACATGTATACTTGTTAGTTGTGCGTACTCATTTTTAATTTACATGGTTTATTTAACAAAGAGAGGCATTTGATGAAGTCATGAGACCCTATCGTCATGATAGAGTCATGCATATCCATTCGTAGTGATAGCCCCATGGTACGTATATTTCTAAAGTTATTTGTGTGTATTTTACTATCAAGTATATATAATATGATCAATTTATGATAGTATGAAGTATATGTTTGACTCTTGTAGGTCACTCCTAGTTTGAGGGAGGTACTCCACCAAGGGTTTGTATTGCTGATGACTCAGCTAACATTTCCTGAAGAAATTTCAACACTTGTATCAATATAATATTTTGTAAACATATATTTGCTACCAAGTATTTAACATTTAATAGTATAACTCGTAGATCAATCTCATGTTCACAAACATATACAGGTCAGAGTTGACATTGGTGGCATTGTTCTTGTGCAACCAAGGATACATATTAGGTCTCTTGTCTGTGGGAGGAGATAGAGAGGCGAGGTATATAAGAGTTCAATTTTAGTTTAAATTTTATTTATTATTGTTGACTATGATTCTGAATTTTAATCTAACTTGGGGTTTCACTTTTGTGTTTGAATGCATGATCCATCAGAGCCAAAGAGTACTTCAAAGAGGCTGCATTTTGATGATCCACCAGTAGAATAGGATGTCCTAGAAACATTTGTGGTTGAACTTATTTTGAGATGTCATATGACACATTTTGAGATAGCGTATGCCACATTGTATCTAGATATGTTGACATGTAAATATGTACAAAATTATTTTTCATTTTGATATATATGAAACTTGATATTCAATCCAATTTTTTAATTGTGTGTTCATTTATTCATTGTTAGTATGTAAATATGCTTGTGTGTATGTACTCGTGTGCATGATTTATACCTTAAGTATATTCACATATATTCAAGTACATTATTTATAACCTGAATTCATGTGTATGGGCTAAGTGCATCACTTAAGTGAATTCATGTGGTATGCTTTATAATCTATGTGCTACATGTATTATTCATGACTTAAGAAAATTTATGTGTACACTTTATGTGCTACGTGTGTTCACATGTGTAATTCATCATTTAAGTGAATTCAAAATTTATGTGCTACATTGTATTCATGTGTATCTAATGCTCTCAACCAAGAAAATCTAATGCAGAGCCCTCTATTATCCCCTCATGGAACTCAACTCAACTTGAAGATTCTACAAGTATCTTGGAATCTACTTAAGGAGTTAGTCTCAAATCAAAGGTCAAATAGAGTTCTTTGAATTTAGAGAACTAACACATATGACATTTTGAACAAGTTCACTTCCTCTAACCTCTCATCCCAACTTCTCTTGGCACGAACTCCATTCTAGGCCTCTCAGTGCACCTAGAGCCTCCATCTTGTCAAAAATTGAAATAGGTCTTCCACCTTGATTGTAACACCATATAACATATTAATATGGTCCATCTACTATGTTCCACCAATCTACCAGTTCTGGTCAACTCATCTTCCACCAATCCACTCCAATAGCCCTTCTAGGCTTGTAGCCTTCACTAGTCATAAATCAACCTTTTTCTCCAGAATTATCCAAAAAACTCAAGAAACTAATGGTTGATCTAGATAACCTTTTGGATTCCTTAAATTCTCCCCAAGACTCAATGTAGACTCCTTTTGGATCCATTTAAAGGCTTACTTTTCCTCTTGACACACCAGAACACTTACCAACATATGCAATGGTGCTCAGTGGACCTTTAGAACAATTTGGTCCGGTATGTTTGTGAATGTTCTACTGCATTTGTGTTCCAAAAGAGGTTGTCCAACCGGAGCTAATGACGTAGTCCATTTGGTGCCAGGATGAAAGGTTTGGAAGAAACCCAGTGGTGCAACTTTCAACTGACCCTCACTGCAAGTTTTGGCATCAAGTGAGACTGACATGCCAAATTCAAACAAATTCAAATCTCCCAGAATAGAGAGAGGTTATTGTAGGCTTCAAAAATGTGGTCCTAAAGAATTTACAATTTTTTGATACCTCTCACAGGGTCTGAGATAAGAGCCTCGAAAGATTGCTGCCCAATTGTGCTTAATGCACCTTGGGGACACTTTGGTCCAGCATGGTCTGGAATGTTCTAGTGACTCAGTGGTCGAAACGGAGTTGTCACTAGTGTTTACTCACCCAACCAAAGCTAATGGCACAGTTCATTCAGTGCTGGGATGAATAGTTTGGAAGAAACCTAGTGGTGTAACTTTTAACTTACCTGCAGTGCAAGTTTTGGCATCAAGTGAGACTAGCATGCCAAATTCAAACAAATTTTAATCTCCCAGAATTGAGAGAGGTTATTGTAGGCCTCAGAAACATGGTCTTGTAGCATCTCATGGATCACTAATACCTCTCATGGGATCTGAGATACAAGTGTCGAAAGATCACTACCCAATCGTGCTTAGTGCACCTTGGGGACACTTTGGTCCGGCATGGTCTAGAACGTTCTAGTGAATTAGTGGTCAAAATTGGGTTGTTACTAGCATTTAATTTCCCAATCGAAGCTAATGGAACATTCCATTCAGTGCCAGGATAAATGGTTTGGAAGAAACCTAGTGGTGCAACTTTCAACTGATCCTCACTACAAGTTTTGGCATCAAGCGAGACTGGCGTGCCAAATTCAAACAAATTTGAATCTCTCAAAATGGAGAGAGGTTATTGTAGGCCTAAAAAATGTGGTCATGTAGCATCTAATGGATCATCGATACCTCTCATGAGGTGTGAGATATGAGCCTTGAAAGATTGCTGCCAATTGTGCTTAGTGCACCTTGGGGACACTTTGGTCCGGCATGGTCCAGAACGTTCTAGTGACTCAGTGGTCAAAACAGGGTTGTTACTAGTGTTTAACCACCTAATTGGAGCTAATGGCATAGTCTATTTGGTGCTGGGATGAATGGTTTGGAAGAAACCCAATGGTGCAACTTTCAACTGACGCTTACTGCAAGTTTTGGCATCAAGCGAGACCGGCGTACCAAATTCAAACAAATTTGAATCTCCCAAAACAAAGAGAGGTTATTGTAGGCCTCAGAAACATAGTCCTGTAGCATCTCATGGATCGCCAATACCTCTCACAGGGTTTGAGATACGAGCCTTGAAAGATTTCTGCCCAATCATGCTTAGTGCACCTTGGGGACATTTTGGTCTGACATGGTCCGGAATGTTCTAGTGACATAACCAATAAAACACACGAGCATTTTTTAGTTAACCTGTGCAGTTATCTGACCAAATGAGATGTCTATCCATAGCAATATTATTTTGCCGCACCCACTTAAAATAATTCTCAAAGCAATGTTGGACAAACTCGGATGAGTGCGATCTATCATTGCTCATATAAAAATGGTACTCTCTGATTATCTTCCGGTCATCTTCTGTACTATCAGGGGAATGTCTATATGTTATGTGCACCAAAATAGAAACCTGAATAGAATTGTAATATTGAGCTTGCAACTCATTTTGGGGCTGCAATGTATAGTTCTCTGTAAAGTCAACAACCGATATAATAGTGCCAACCGGGAAAGTGTCCTCACACATCCTGAATTGTTGATCCAACCACTGAGACCTGTGACTATGCTTTGCATACTTGTACAAAGATTCTTCCTAAAATCTAAAATAAAATCAACTACATTGCATTCTTTTGTAACCAACTCACATCTAGAGCCTTCATCTCCACTTTTTAATATATATTTAATGGTTTCATATACCTTTTTGTGGATAATTTACCTTAAATGTTCTTCAATCAATTTTTATGCCACTGTCAGTTTCTAGGATAGATGATGAGTGTATGGTGGTTCTACATCTATGTGAAATTTCTTTTCCAAAATTAAAAAATCAATTGATTGTATTCAATCGAGGGGAAGTCCATTGACATATACTTATTCAGTATAGTCAGACCACTAAAATTACAAGGAGTCTATAGAAAAATCCTGTGCTAGATACTTTCAAGAGGACTTGGGTTG
>BSBK01007814.1:7500-108022 GCA_027943335.1 Chamaecyparis obtusa | reverse complement strand
TGTATATGTACATGTATATATATATGTACATGTATATATATATATGTACATGTATATGTATATGTATATGTATATGTATATGTATATGTATATATATATGTATATGTATATGTATATATATATATATATATGTATATATATATATATATATCTATATATATATATATGTATATATGTATGTATATATATATGTATATATGTATGTATATATATATATATATATGTATATATGTATGTATATATATATATGTTATATATGTATGTATATATATATATATGTATATATGTATGTATATATATATATATATATATATATATATATATATATATATGTATATATGTATGTGTATATATATATATATGTATGTATATATGTATGTATATATATATATATATGTATATATGTATGCATATATATATATATATATATATATATATATATATATATATATATGTATATATATATATATATATATATATATGTATATATATATATATATATATGTATATGTATATATATGTATATGTATATATAGATACATATACATATACATATATACATATGTAAAATTATATGTATATATATGTATATGTATATGTATATGTGATGCAGGAGCATCCTGGGTGTAAGAGCAATCTTGCATCACCCAAAAATATTTATGTTTTTATATTCAATAAGGGTTATTTTGTGCAGAGCTGCTATTTATGGAAAGTTACTATTTTTGGTAATTTTCGTATGTGCTCAGAATGATCTGATTTCTTTCTTGGAGGTTCATTTTGGTCATATAAGTCTGCCAGTAAAGTTTCATTGCCAGATCAAGTGTATATTGGAAGATATTGAAGATTTTCGGTATTGGCAGCAGGGTGCAGAAACTTTGAACTCAGTTTTGAAGGCTTTAGAGGCCCCGGATGAGGTCAAAAATTTGGGTGACGGGCACTTGCATGGGTCAAGCCTGTAGAGCGCTTCGTGGCGTTTCTGAAATGGGGTTATAATAGCTGATCGGATCAATTGGTGATGACTTATGGTCTTCGGAAGTTGGGCCACCTGAAATGGCGAAAAATAATTTTCTTCAAATTTCTGTTCAGGTTTCAAAGGTTATCTTGAGCCGACTATGATGTAATGAAATGTAAAATAAAATAATTCTAAGTTTGGTCGGCCTTATTGGCTAAATTTCTGGAACCTTCCCAGGCGGTGAAAAAATTGCCTATATAAGGAAGGCTGTATTATTTTCTTAGGCAGTTCAGAATAGTTCTGGGTAGTAGATCTGGGTAATAGTTCGAGGCTTTGTCCTACAGAATATTGTAAGGGAATGCCCATGTGGCTTTGCATATTGTAATTCTGAAAGTTTGTAATTCCACATTTGTGGAGATAATAAGAAGCCAATTTTCTGTTCTTGCATATTGTTGTTGTTTCTCTATTTCTGTTATGTGTTTGTGGTATTAAGGGGAGCACCCTTCATCAATATGTTTGTATGTATATGTATATGTACACCACTAGCCACCTTGTGATGAAGGGTGCTCCCTTAATACCACAAGCACATAACAGAAATAGAGAAACAACAACAATAATATGCAAGAACAGAAAATTGACTTCTTATTATCTCCACAAATGTGGAATTACAAACTTTCAAAATTACAATATGCAAAGCCACATGGGCATTCCCTTACAATATTCTGTAGGACAAAGCCTCGAATAAATACCCAGAATTGCCCTAGACAACACTATAGGCCTTCTTTATATAGGTAATTTCCACCGCCTGAGAAGGTTCTTGAAATTTAGCCCTTAGGCCGACCAAACTTAGAATTATTTTATTTTACAATTTATTACATCAAAGTCAGCTCAAAATGAGTTTTGAAACCCAAACAGAAATTTTGAAGAAATTTTTTTTTCGCCATTTCAGGTGACCCAATTTCAGAAGACCATAAGTCATCGCCCGTTGACTCGATTGGCTATTATAACCCCATTCTGGAAACACCACGTAGCACTCTACAGGCTTGACCCACGTAAAGCACCCGTCACCCAAATTTTCAACCTCATCCGGGGCCTCTAAAGCCTTCAAAATTGAGTTCGAAGTTTCTGTACCCTGCTGCCAATACCGAAAATCTTCAATATCTTCAAAACTACACCTAATCTAGCCTTGAAACTTTGCTGGCAGGCTGATATGACTGAGATGAACCTCCATATGTAAAATCAGACATTCTGAGATAGTAAGACCAACTTACTAAAAATAGCAAGTTTCCATAAATAGCAACTTTGCACAAGATAGCCCTTATTGAATACAAAAATAGAAATATTTTTGGGTGATGCAAGATTGCTCTTACACCCAGGATGCTCCTGCATCACCTTGGGAATCTCAAAGAGATTTCATGAATCTTAGGGTGACTAGGGTTAGGGTTACAACAGTTAACCATAGCAAAATGGTCAAAAACTTATTGCAAGGGAAGAACAAGAAGCCACTTGGAGAAAGAGATCTCAGACAGATCTTCCATCATGAAAATTTGAGAGCCAGTACAAGACACTAGGGATAGCCATGAAAACCAGTCAAATTGGCCACCTGTAAATAGCTTCTTGAGCTCAAAAATACACTCCACCAGGTACAAAACAACTTCTGTAACTGACCACAGGAGCCCTGGATCACATTGCAACAACCAATGCCACCAAACCATATCAAAAAATATCGTAGAAACCATCAATTATGGTACTTCATGCCACTACAAACCCTTCTACAAATTTGAATTTGAAATCCAACGGTCACATCAAAATTTAAAATGCGGCCATAGATCCTTTTCCCTTCCTGGAAAATCAGGCGGTCATACTTTATTCACGATAGTCGTGGGCTCCTTGAAAAGTCAACAGCCCTATCACCAATCGGCAACCAATCAAAACTGAACAACTCGACAACACCGGCACTATGGACCTACCTTAACTCTGCAACTGCGATGTCCAAATAGTGGTCGCATGATCGCATAGCCTAGAAAAGGGCTATGCAAACATGCAACAAGCCTCCACATCACCCTTCTATCTTGCTGCATAACCACCACTGCTAACACAGAGGGTTAGTTGCATGATCGCATGCCATGAAAATGGCCCTTGTGATCATGCAACAAGGCCCTAAGACCGCCACCTTGTCACCCGCTGGCCAATCAGGAACAACCTCATCATGAAAATGGATCAACTGGACCCCTTTAAACACTGCAACGCTCAGCGCCAATGACAAAAAACCAAGTCACTACTCCGCAACCAATGAAAAGTGCACACGTCGCAACAAACTAAGAACCGAACCCACCACACTGTTGCCCATGTGAATCACTGGAAGATCAGATGATTGTCACATAATCACAAGGGGAAAGAATATTCCTTGTGGTCATGCAACAACCACAAGATCAAAGGGATCTAACAACCTGGGCCCGCAACTGGCAACTTCACCACATCACCGCTTTGCATCCAATAAAACTATACCACCTCAGCATCCTCTGATAGTGGTCCCACAACACTTCTTCCATCAACAGGCCCAAGAATAGGTGTCAACTGGTCGCATGATTTCATGTCAAAAAACTCTAACACATGATCATGCAATAGCCAACCATAGGCCGCCACATGACCACCAGCGGGACCACTGCCATTCCACCAATGGGCCCCACGCGCAAGGAAGGAAACTTGTCACATGATTGTGAGCCACAGAATTGGCCCTTGTGATCATGCGACAAGGCCATATGACCACCAAGCATTTAGAGATTACATGACAAACTACCTGCCAGGTCGTTAGATGCTAGCTGATAACCACCAAACATGAAGAGATTATGTGACCACACAGTCGCGTGATCTCTGAATAAAAGATGCAACTGCCAGAAGATTTGGAGAATCGGTGACACAATCGAGTAAGGACTGGACCCCACACAAGAAATAGCTGATCACATGGTCGCATGTTAGAAATCTCTGACATGCGATCTTGCGACAACTAATCAATTTAAAACTTTCCAAAACCTGGGCCCACCAACAAGTTGTAGCTACGTAGATAGCAAACACCAACAAACAGGGCAGAAGTGCAAGGTCAAAAACACACAAGGTTTTTGGCGAAAGATTGAAAACACATAGGGTTTTCATGTAGACCAAAAGGTAGCAGGGAGACCAAAAACATCATGGATTTTCAAAAACATTGTGGGTTTTCGACACTTGGGCATATTCTGAAACTGTTTCTTGCAAACCTTGAAACTTAAAATTTTCCTTGGGTTTTGCCATTCAGCATGTGCAATTTGGACTAGAGCAAGGTGACACATTGAAGAGCATGGGGCTAAGAGCACAAACCATGAAATCAAGTGGATTTTCATCACACATTAAAACAAGCTTGCAGCAGGGTGGGACATCTTCAAGAATTGCAGAGAAAAGGTCATTTTCACGGGACTTTGCACTAACAGGAAATGGACTAACAGAATGTTCAATCACTTTATTTTATTTTTGTTTCTAAAGAGATATGTGATAAGATTTGATATGTTTGAGAGAATTTATTATTTCTTCATCTAACATCTCAAGCTATTGCAACTGTTGTTCTCTAAAGTGACATTGTCAATAATTACATTAAAGGAAACTCTCAGGGAAGGAATATCTAATTCTAAAGGTATAATAGCATCAACACCATATAAACTAGGTTATAAGGGGATGTTTCAATCGTAGTGTGGACACTAGTTCTATAATCCCATTAAGAATAAGTTAAATGTGTAAGACAATCCTTAGCATGTTTATTAATAGTGATTTTAAGGATTTGTTCAATAATTTTATTAGACTCTTCCTCTTAACCATTAGATTGAGGATAATAAGGAGTAGATAAACATTGATGAATTCAATATTTTTCCAAGAATTTGTGACCTCTTTGTTTTTTAAAGGAGTACCATTATCCAAAATTATTGTTGAAGGAATACCAAAATGAGCAATAACATTTTTAAGAATGAAATCACAAATTATATCAGTAGTAGTAGAACGAAGAGGGACAACTTCAAACAATTTATTAAAATAGTCAATAGCTATCAAAAGATAAGCATTTCCTTAGGAAGAAGGGGGTGATATTTTTACAATAAGATTGAAAGCACATATACAAAAAGTCAATGAAGCTACCTAAGATTGGAGTTCATGAATAGGAACATGGATGATATTTTTATGATGTTGACATTGTAGACACCACTTGACAAAATTAAAATAATTTTTCTCTATATTATTTCACAATAGAATTTCATATAAAGGAGTTTATTAATGAATGAGTTTCCACCAAAATACTCTCCACAAGGACCAGCATGATCTCATTAAAAGCCACCAGAATATCACTTTTACCAAGGCATCTAAATAAAAGGCAATCATAACACAACTTATAGATAATATCCAAAAGATTGATATCATGAGCTACAAGTTTTTGAATCTAATTCCTAGAATTCCTTGTTGCTGATTTTATTTAGTACCATATCCTAAATAATTATTGATATGTGAATACTATTCATCTAAATTCATATTGAATCAACAATAATTAATAGTGTTATGATTGGAAATAATAGGATTAGAAACAATGCAAATAGTGAATTGATAATATTTAACATTATCCTTCAAACAAATTATAGATATCACACTTTCCATAGGATCATCATGCCTATTATATTTTTTAGGCCATGATTGAATATTATAAGAAGAACTATAGAAAGAAAATTTAGGACCAAACCATGATATTGTGTCATTTTATAATTTTTAGTTTGGTAACAACTATTAATTATTTGAAAAAATTATTTATGATTCCTCAAAGATCTTAATGTTTTTTTATTTGAAGGGACAAATCTAATGCAAGGAATGGGTGGAAGAGGGGCTAGAGGCACACCCTAATCCAAATCCACCTTGCAGAGATCACACATGAAAGAAATAACACAATAAGTGAGAGAGAGAATGCAGAATAGATGCTTAATATTCATCAATTTGATTCATACATGGCAGGTTGTAAGGCCTTCCTAGTTAGGACTACACACATCAATTCAATTAAAATAGTCCTCCAATATGCGAGGATTCAGAAACTACCCTCAAACTTCTAACTCCTAGCTGCTACCACCAACTGACTCCTAAAACTACAATCAACAAGTACATTATATACAAGAGTCTACCAAACAAGTCAACCTTTAGATTCATCATTAGTAGAAGGAATGACCAGATCTAGTTCTACACACTTCCCAATGATCAATACAAACATTAACTCCATGACCATAATTAAATACACAAGTAGGCCTCAACAAAAAACCAAAAGAAAGAACTTGGTAAGACAGGTTAACCGAGTGCTAGGGAATTAACCGACCAACTCTGTTAAAGAAGGAAGCGAGAAATTACCAAGCCAACTCGGTCAAAGAAGGAACAAAGAAAAACATAAAAATCAGACTTGTTTTTGGTGACACAGGATTACCAAGGACCCAAGATGCTCTTGCATCAGACACTTGGGGTTGTTTGAAATGATTCTCTAAATCATGCAACAGGTACAACCCAGGTTGAATCCAACTCAGATTTTTAAATCCATGAACTATCTTTAATCGATCTATTCCTCCACTTTATGATATATTCCATATATTATTTTCCTCTTGTGCTTCTGCCAACTATATGTTCTGAAATCTTCTCAACTTCTTATGTCTATCTTTTAGGATAATCATTCGGTATTGTCATTTATTCATCTAATTCATGGTACTCATACAAATCTACAATGTTGAATATAGATGATATATCTATGTCATCAGTTAACTCAATCTCATAAGAATTTCCACTATCAAATCTCTACAATATCTTTCAAGGAGGAAATTTCTTCATTTTCAGCTTCCTATATGTTCCAACAGGAAATTTGCCTTTCTTCAAATGTACAATTACTTCATATCCAATTGAAAAAAATTTATTTCTTCTTGAGATATCTACTCTATCTTTATATTTATGATTACTTTTGTCCAATTTATGTTTCCCTTCTTCATGCAATGTCTTCATGAACTCAACAAACTTTACTCCTCAGCAATTCTCTTTTCTTCAGTAGTAATATCCTTCAAACCTGATATACCTCTCAGTTGTATGCCATTAACAATCTCAAAATGTATTTTTCTAGTACTCCTATTCACTAAATTATTATATACAAACTCTTCTTGTGCCAACACAAAATACCAATTACTCACAGTATCTCCAACTAAGCATCTCAAAAGATTACCCAAGCTTCTATTCACAACCTATGTCTATCCATCAGTCAATGAGTGAAATGTAGAACTCTACCTCAACTTGGTGCCCAACTTTCTCCAAAGAGTCTTCCAAAAGTATCCAATAAACTTACTATCCTTGTTAGAGATGATACTTCTTGGTAATCCATGCTATCTAACAATTTCATTAAAGAAAAGATCTATTATATGTACTACATCTAATATCTTTCTATAGGATATAAAATGTGCCATCTTAGAAAATCTATCCAAAATAACAAATATAGAATCATTACCTCTTACTTTCTTCAGTAAACCAAGAACAAAATCCATACTGATATCAATCCAAGGTTTCTCAAGAACAAAAACTAGTATATACAATCTAGTATTTTGATTTACTCCATTTGTAAGTTGACAAATTCCAAAAAAATTCACAAATTTCTAAACATCCTTAGACAACTACCACAAAAATTATTTCTCCTTAAGAAAATTCAATGTCTTATCAATGCCAAAATGTCCATCCAAACAACTACTATGTTTCTCCTTTACCAAATTAATTCTCATTGATCCTCTTAGTATACACAACTGAATACCTTTAAAAAACATACCTTCTTGAATTAAATAATCTTCCCATTTAGTAATTGGTTGATCTTGAATAGATGCTCTTCACTTTCTCCATGACTTAGAAAAATCAGGATAAGTTTCATACAAATCTTTCATGTCATCAAAACCAAGGACTTTAATTCTCATCTTGGTCATCAAAGAGCTTCTTTTACTCAATGCATCAACAACTCAGTTAGTGACTCCACTCTTATGTTTTATCACAAATGTTTAACTCTCCATATATTCAACCCATTTCACATGTCTCTGATTTAACTTATTCTGACTACCCAGATACTGTAAAGCCTTATGATCAATATACAACATAAATTCAATCGGTATAAAATAGTGACTCCATTTCTTTAGGGCTTGAACAATATCATAGAAATATTGATCATATACAAAATATTTCCTTTTTGCATCATTCAACTTCTCACTAAAGAAAGCAATAGGTTTACCTTCTTGACTAAACACATCTCCAATTGCACTACCACTTGCATCACATTCAACTTGAAATACTTTATTCAAATAAGGCAATGCTAATATAGTTAAATGAGAAACCTTTTGTTTCAAAGTCTCAAAAATTTTATCAGCTCCATTTGTCTGCTTAAATTCTCTTTTACCTCCTCTCATAGTCTCATTCATAACATTACAAATTTAACAGAAATTCCTAATGAACTTTCAGTAAAAACTTACCAAACCATGAAATAATCTTACCTCACTAGCATTTTTAGGTGTAGGCCAATTCAAAATAGCTTCAACCTTTTTAGGATCAATTTTCAAACCATCAACTGAAATCACAAAATCCAAATATACGATCTCTTCTTTCATGAAGGAACACTTTTTCAGGTTAAAAAATAACTTTTCTTTTTTTGATCTCTGCAATACTTGTCTAGCATGCAACACATTTTGTTCTCTAATCTTGTAGAATATAAGAATATCATCTAGGTATATAATCACAAATTTACCTAAGAATTTCTTCAAAACCTCATTCATTAATCTCATAAAAGTACTCGATGCATTAGTTAAAAGAAAAGGCATAACAAACCACTCATATAAACCTTCTCGTATCTTAAAAGAAGTCTTCCACTCATCACTTTATCTGATTCTGATCTAATGATATGTTAATATGATTTAGAACAACATAGAGGGGGGGTGAATTAGTTGTTCTCAAGTCTTGATGTATAAGACAAACTTAAAAACTTTTCTTTAAATTAGATCTAACAACCAAAACCAACTCAATCATCACTGATTCAATAATAGAAGCATATAACATTGCAATCCACTACCCAACAGTATCTAATTTGTAAAACATAGAAATGTTCAAACCAAAACATTCACACAAGTATTAGCACTAGGATCTATAGTGGAAACCCAATCTGGGAAAAACCACTTTGTAACATGCTACTAGTATTTTCATTCTTCTGAAGTGAGCTATGTTAAAAGCCAACCCTATCAAATGTTACAATACACACTGTTAGGTGGGACCCGATTAAAGGATTTCAATTACCCTGTTAAAAGTGAGCCTTGTTATAGAAATTACATACACTCCATTAGAATGCAACCTTGTTCAATGGATTTAACATATGACTGTTAGGTCAACCTCTGTTAAAAGGATTTTGACTGTTACAATGGTTAGAAAGTATAAAAAGTATTGATCTAAAAAACATACAACTCACTTTGCAAATATTAGATCCAATTTCGTACACAAAATGCTAGTTTACTGACTTTCAAACTTTGCCATTTCCATCTCCGATCTACTCTGAACTTTTCTTCAAGCAACCACCACACTTCTCCTTCAGCCTTTTCTACTTATACAGTCAATAAAACTTACTAATCTTCCAACATCTTCTATTCACCCATGCATACGCATCTAATGCTTAGGTTCAATTAATACTTTCCTCAATTAGGTTAACTCATCTTTTGCCACTCAATCTCCTTCATAGATCTTAGGGTTAGATCAGTTTCATTGAATTTACCTACTTTATGTTCTTCGGCTCATTTTCTAGAATCATCTCAAATCTCTTAAAGATTTACAATAAAACATTTTTCAGTGCATTCAATGCTTTCAAACAATCAATAAATAAAGTTAACACATTTTACATACTCCAAGAATTCAACAATGTCGGCTCCAAATCTAAATTCTCTTCAAATATAAAAATGCTGAAGCTCGCTAAATACTATGATCAACTACTCAGTCTTCATGTAGAAAGCTCAGTCATTACAAAAAAATGTTTCCTCATCTTATACTATCTTTCTCGGCAATTTACTGATGTTCGGTCAACACTAGAATTTTGCTTGGCATATACTGACTCGGTTGACACTAACATCACTCAACTTAAACATGATTTCTCCATTTTTTCTTGGTCAAGCCTACCAATTTAGTCTTCAATCTTACTAAGATAAACAATACATTGTCTTATCATTGTACAACATAGTCAAGTACACTTTGTAGTATCAAGATAACTCAACCTTTCCTTAGGTGCTATTGTTACCATCCTTGCTTTCCCCTTCTCATCAATCAAATAGATATAGTACTTTCCTAAGTAGCAACAGTCTTAACAATTAAGGTTTGACATCAATGACAATACATCAATTGTTTCAATTGTAGTTTCCATCAAACAGTCTTAACAATTAAGGTTTGACATCAATGACAATACATCAATTATTTCAATTGTAGTTTCCATCAATCTCCCTCATAGGCATTGATGGAAACACCATATGATATCACCTGAATAACACATGGATTACCAACCAATCCAAAAACTTATTTGTCCATTAAAAAAAAAAATTTGTAATATCCTTAGCTTCATCCTGATTCAGAATCTATAAGCTTCACTTCTATGACCTTCAGAAGCATCCAGATCTCCCTCTATCATGATCCTTCATTTTAGTTCATCATCTGCTTTTCAGTGCCATGGTCATGCATTATTATATCATCTTAGTTCATCTCCCTCTTTGACAAAAATCCCAAAGCAGCAACAAAAACATACATCCATCAAATGTAGATATTATCTGTGCAGCTCAATGTTTCTCCCTCAGTTATCTTACTTATGACTTATTCCTTGTCTTTTCTCTTCTTCACAACTCTAAGCCAGTCCTAAAGTGTGACAATCTTTTGCATCAATTTGTCAAATATTCTACTGTAGCATATTTGATGCAGCGCTCCTAGCTTGACTAGGTAGCCTCAGTTAGGGGAAGGACCCCTAATTGACTTCTCAAGTACTCATGTGCTTCTCTTGGTAAAGCTTTAGTGAATATGTCATCTAATTGTTCCTTTGTATTAACATATTCCATTCAGACTTCTTTATCTGGTACCAATTCTCTGAAGTAGTGATACTTGATTACTATGTGCTTGGTCTTAGTATGCATCACTGGATTCTTAGAGATGTTGATAGAACTTGTGTTGTCACAGAAAATAAAAATAGGTTCATTGATTTCTTCTTTCATTCCTACCAACAATTGTTTTATCCGTACCAAATTTGAACAGTTTACTATAGAAACAACATACTTGGCTTTAGCAGTAGATTGGGAAATGCAATTTTGTTCCTTGCTTGTCGAAGAGACTAATCTCTATCCAAGAAAGAAAGCTCCACCACTAGTACTCTTTCTGTAATCTACATTTCCTACCCAATCAGCATCTATATATACTCTTAGTTCAAATTTGTCCTCCTTGTTGTAATATAGCCCATAGTCAGCAGTCCCTTTCAAATATCTCATAATTATTTTTACAGCCATCATGTGTGTTTCCTTAGGATTGGTAGAGAATCTTGCCACAATCTAAACAGTCAGTGCAATATCTAGTCTACTATGTACATCATACTACAATTTTCCAATCATGGATCTGTACAAAGTCTAGTTCACTTCTACAGCATCATCATTCTTAGATAACTTTTGTCCAATAACCATAGGAGTACTCATTGGTCTAGAATCTTCCATCCCAAAAATTTTCAGTATCTCATTAACATACTTAGACTGTGTAATGAAAATTCCTTTCTTCATCTAATATACTTGTAAATGAAAAAAGAATTTGATCTCACCAAACATGCTCATTTCAAATTCAATTTGCATTTCATTTGAAAATCTTTTACACAAAGCATCTTCTCCACCAAAAAAAATATCATCCACAATTTTTTTTTCCAACAAAATACCTTTACCTTCTTCATCTTTTATGTACAGATTGCTTGTATCATTTTTTCTTGAAAATCCAATCTATATCAAGTAGTTATGCAACCTCTCATACCATGCTCTGGGGGCTTGTTTCAATCCATATAGTGCTTTGTTTAGTTTTCATACCATGTGTCTTCTATTTGGATTAATAAAACCTTCTGGCTATTCTATGTAAACTTCTTCTTCTTCTAGTATACCATTTAAAAATGTAGACTTGACATCTATTTGATATACCTTGAAATCTTTATAAGTAGAATATGCAAGTAGAGTTCTTACTCCTTCCAATCTAGCTATAGGGGAAAATGTCTTGCCATAATCTATTCCTTCTTCTTGTGCATAGCCTTTGCATACCAGCCTAGCTTTGTTCCTAGTTATTTCAACATTTTCATTCATCTTATTCTGGAACACCCACTTTGTTCCTATAACATTTTTGTTTTCAAGTCTCGGCACCAGAGTCCAAGTATCATTCTTCTCTATATAGTCAATTTCTTCATTCATTTCTTGTATCCAGTCTTCATTTTATAATGCCTTTCTAGTTGACTTGGGTTCAAATTCACACAGTAAACATGTTGGATCCTTTGTCTTACTCCTAGTCTAAATTCCAGTATTTTTGTCTGCAATTATCTTTTTAGGCTTGTGATGTCTTCTTACATATTTTGCCAAAATAGGTTCAGCTCTTCTCTCCTTTATTTCATCAGGTTCGTCAACAAGATTATTAGATTCAACTTCTAAATGCTTGGCAACCTCTTCCTGATACTCAACAACATTATCTTGTCGCTTGGCATGTTCTTGTTCTCTCTCGGCAATATTTTCCTGATGCTTGGCAACATCTTTCTATCACTTGGTATTTCTTAACCGAGACTCAGCATCAGGTGCAAGTCTATTACTTGCCTCTTCTTCTTCTTCTTCAATATACACAAAAGATCTATAATCTTCTAGTTCTCTTTTGCTATCAGCTTCACTTCTTTCTGCATACTCATGAACTTTGACATTCACACTTTCCATAATTTTGTTAGTGCTAGACTTCAAACACTTATAAGCTTTAATTTTTGTGGAATATCCTAGGAATATACCTTCATCACTTTTAGCATCAAACTTTGCATTCCTATTGTCTTTTAATATATAGCACTTGCTTCCAAAGATTCTAAAGTATTTAAAACTTGGTGTATGTCCATGCCATAATTCATAGGGTGTCAGATTTGTACCTTTCCTAATTTGTACCCAATTAAGAGTGTAGACAGTAGTGCTTATAGCTTCTTTCCAGTATTTTTGTACCACATTCTTTTCAATCAACAATGTCCTTGCACAATCCAAGATAGGTCTATTTATTCTCTCTGCTATACCATTCTATGGAGGTGTCCTAGGTACAAACATCTATCTTTTAATAACTCTTTCATTACAAAATAGATTGAATTCATTTGATGTAAATTCTCCACCTTAGTTAGATCTAAGACATTTCAGGTTCCTACCTATCTCCTTCTCAACCTTAGCCAAATACCACTTAAAGAATTGAAAAGCTTCAAATTTTTCTTTTAGAAACATTACATGCATCATCCTGGTATGATCATCAACAAATAAGATAAAATATCTAGCACCATAGTAACTTTGTACACCCATTGGTCCCCAAAGGTCAGTATGAACCAAATCTAAAATGTTTTCAGAAGTAAAGGATTTTCTCTTAAAACTTGACTTTGTCATTTTTCCTAACTAACATTCCTTGCACATTACATTCTCAATTTTCTTCAATCTAGGTAGACCTCTTACTTTCTTCTCCTTACTTATTTCTACTAGATTATCAAAGTTAACATGACATAGCCTCTTATGCCATAACCAAATGTCATCAAGTTGTGAAACCATACATGTTTCTTCAGATAGATCAAGATAGAACAAATTACCTCTAGTTTGTTCTCCACTTCCAATCAATTCACCAGTAGCATCAAATATTTTATCTTTCTTGTGATGAAATTCCACTTGGTAACCAGTTTTGTTGAGCTGAGAAACACTTAATAGATTGTAATTTAAACCTTCAACCTAATATGCATTTTCACAAGAGATCTTATCAGTCAATTTAATCAAACCTTTTCCTCTAATAGGACATGGTGCATCATTATCAAATTTTACACTTTTACCTCTATAATGATGTAAGGTCTCAAACTTACTCTTGCCACCAATCATGTGATGTGAACAACCACTATCAATAATCCATTTGTCATTCTTGTTCACATAAGAGATCAATGCAATTTTCTTATCCTCATTAGATTCATCTTTCATTGCAACATAGACTGCCACAATTTCAAAATCATCACTATCAGTGTCAGTTTCTTCTTCAGCAATGTAACAAGATTTCTTACCTTTTCCTTTGTAGTCTTTGTTCCTTCAGTAGCTTCTATCATCTCTTCTATCTTTTTCTATTTCTTTTTATTTCTTCATTTTTATCCTTCCTATCAGGACATCTAGCAGCTATGTGACCAAATTTACTACATGCAAAACATATAATAGGGAGTTTACCTTTATACTTTCCTTTTCCCCTTCTTAGTCTTCTAGCCATAAGAGCTTCTAGATCTTCAAGTTCTTCATCAGAAGTGTCACTATCACTTTCACTTTCACTTTTACTTTCACTTTCACTCATTCATCTTTCTTTTTCTTTCTTTGGATTTTTAAGAACTAACTATGACTTGAAAGCATAATCAACATTACCAATACTACCAATAGTGAAATTATCATAGTTAGAGAGTTCAAAAGCACTCAACTTTCTGACCAAACTTTCAAAAATAAGCACATTTGTAGAGTTACATCTAGATTCCTAAATAGCTAAGATCTTAATAGCATATATAGGATGCAGAGTTCTTAGTACTTTTCCAATTATATTTTCATCATCAATAATCCCATTTTATCCTCTAATAGCATTCACAACTTCTTTTATTCTACAACAATATTGTGCAATGTTCTCACCTTCTTGCATTCTCATTTCATCAAATTTACCTCTGAGACTCTCGGCCTTAGCTTTCAGTACATTTAAGTCACCACCATAGATCCTTGAAAGGGTTTCCCACATCTCCTTAGCACTTGTGCAATCCTTAATGTCCTCAAATTATGGATAGCTTAGGGCAGATGCAATTTCTAGCATTGCCTGGTTATGTTCTTTCTTAGCTCTCATTTCCTCAGTAGTCAAAGGTGCGACAAGTGAGACATAGTCATTCTCAATGTAGTACTTTTTAGAATCACCAATACTAGCTAGATACATCTTCATCAAAATTTTCCATGTAGGGAAGTTTTCCTTATTTAGCTTCGGTACCTCCTTCTTATACAACCTCATCATTTTCTTCAAGTCCCTTTAAACTTGATTTCTGTAAACACCAATAATAAGAAACACAACTCTGATACCAATTGTTAATATGATTTAGAACAATAGAGAGGGGGGGTGATTCAGTTGTTCTCAGGTCTTGATGTATAAGACAAACTTAAAAAATTTTCTTTAAATTGGATCTAACAACCAAAACCAACTCAGTCATCACTGATTCAATACTAGAAATATATAACATTACAGTCCACTACCCAGCAGTATCTAACTTGTAAAACATAGAAATGTTCAAATCAAAACATTCACACAAGTATTGACACTAGGATTTATAGTGGAAAACCAATCTGGGAAAAACCACTTTGTAACATGCTACTATTATTTTCACTCTTCTAAAGTGAGCTTGGTTAAAAGCCAACCCTATCAAAGGTTACAATACACACTGTTAGGTGTGACCCGGTTAAAGGATTTCAATCAACCTTTTAAAAGTGAGCATTTTTATAGTTTTGACATACACTCCATTATAATGCAGCCTTGTTAAAAGGATTTAACATATGACTATTAGGTCAACCTTTGTTAAAAGGATTTTGACTTTTACAATGGTTTGAAAGTAGTAGCAGTATTGATCTGAAAAATATACAACTCACTTTGCAAATATTAGATCCCATTCCGTACACAAAATGTTCATTTACTGACTTTGAAACTTTTCCATTTCCATCTCAAATCTGCTTGGAACTTTTCTTCAAGTAACCACCACACTTCTCCTTTAGCCTTTTCTGCTTATACAGTCAATAAAACTTACTGATCTTCTAGCATCTTTGATTCACCCATGCATACGCATCTAATGCTTAGGTTCCCTTAATACGTTCCTGAATTAGGTTAACACATCTTTTACCGCCCAATCTCCTTCAGAGATCTTAGGGTTAGATCAGATTCATTGAATCTACCCACTTTATGTTCTTCGACTCCTTTTCTAGAATCATTTCAAATCTCTTAAAGATTTACAATAAAACATTTTTCAGTGCATTCAATGCTTTCAAACAATCAATAAATAAAGTCAACACATTTTACATAATCCAAGAATTCAACAATGTCAACTCCAAATCTAAATTCTCTTCAAATATAAAAATGCTGAAGCTCGGTCAATACTATGATCAACTACTCGGTCTTCATGTAGAAAGCTCAGTCATTACTAAAAAATGTTTCGTTGGCTTATACTATCTTTCTCAATAATTTAGTGATTTTCGTTCGACACTAGAATTTCACTCGACATATATTGACTCGGTCAACACTAACATCACTCAGCTTAAACATGATTTCTCCATTTTTTCTTGGTCAAGCCTACCAGTTTAGTCATCAATCTTACTAAGATAAACAATACATTGTGTTATCATTGTACAACATATTCAAGTACACTTTGTAGTATCAAGATAACTTAGCCTTTCCTTAGGTGCTATTTTTACCATCCTTGCTTTCCCCTTCTCATCAATCAAATAGATATAGTACTTTCCTTAGTAGAAACAGTCATACCAATTAAGGTGTGACATCAATGACAATACAATAGTTGTTTCAATTGTAGTTTCCAACATGATATCAAATTTTCAAATCAATTTTTGTAAAATACTTTCCTCAGTTAAAACTATCCATTATGTCATCCATTCTCGGTATAGGAAACCTATATTTCACTATTATCTTGTTGATTACTCTAGAATCATTACACATTCATCATTCTCCATTCTTCTTAGGTTCCAATACTAGTACTTCACAAGGACTTTTACTCTCTCAGATAAAACCTTTCTACAATAATTATTTAATCTGTCAGTTCAATTCCTAATTCTTGGTAGGTGTCAACCAATGTGGTGTCTTATTCGATAAACTAGCTCTAATAAAAAGATCAATGCAATGATCAATGCTTCTCTTTGGTGGAAAACCATTAGGTATATTATAAAAAATGATGTCTCTATACTCGGTGAGTATCTTATCAATCTCTTCAGGTATGCTATCCACTATTTTCCCTCTCAATTTTTTAGGAATCACAACAAAACATAAATCATTCTTCTTCAAATCCTTAACAAACTTTCTTCCTTCCATCAAGAAAACTTTTGTAGATGTACAAACACTACTAACAGGTTCTTCAATTAAAGGTAGAAAGATTTGTCTTCTTCCATCAGCCCAAATAGTATATTTATATAACCTTCCTATTGGTAAGTTTACTATTAGTGTTGTTATTATGGAAAAAAACTCATATGAAGTTTTGGAGTTAGTACATAACTTAGATGATTAGAAATATGGCTAAGTATGGAAGATTGGATAGTTAGCAGAGCACCAGATCAACAGAGCATCAACGCACATGCGTATGATAGAATTATGACATGTGACCTTAGAGATAATTTTCTAAGTATGTATTCATGCTAATTCTAAGACTGCATGATGATATGAGTCACTATGAGGAAGTTACAATCAAATGAAGTGACACATACAGTAAGTGGCAGAACAGAACAAACCATGGAGTTGACTGTCATTATTATGTTTAGCACTTGTAATATTGTTTTGTAAAGGCTATGTGCCTATTGTATTTAGGTTATAGACATGTTAATGACATTGTATGTAAAAATGATTGAAACAATTCATTTGGAAGTGTTGTATGTAATAGGTTAAAGGGCCGACCTAGTAAATAGTTTTGTTAGCACATATAAATATGACTTGCACATTTGTAACTAAGAAGGAGATGTGAAATAGAATTTATAGGAGAAGATAGAAGTATGAAAAGAGAAGATAGCATGTTATAGATCCTTACAAGAGGTTAAAGCATTAGTACATCAAAAGAACTGATCAAACAAGTAGTGTCACAAAAGTAGTTCACCTTGCAGATATAGTGTGTATCTGAGATCTAGAAGGTTGCAACCTTCACCATTTGAGAAGTGATCTCTAGTATAGTGTGTCCCCACCCCTAATAGGGTTATTCTAAAAGAATCCTAACAGGGTCTAACCTTTGACCAAGTCACTATACTAAGAACATTGTAAAGAGAAATTCCTAATAGGGTTGCAAGATCTTCTAACAAGGATCATAAAACACTAGTACAATTCTTAGTGGGTGTCAATTCCCACTAGGGTTTTTACCTATTTGGGTTTCCCCATAATCTTATTTAGTGTCATGTGTTGTGAATTTTTATCATACTTACATTGATATTTAGTTCAATACTTAAGTAATAAAGTTAAGATTCATGTTAGCAAAAAACTTAATATTCTATAGAACACTGATTCACCCCCCGTCCCTTTCAGTGTTCTTATTGCTAACAATTGGTATCAGAGCTTTGGTCTTTTAAATAAAATTTTAACCATTTGAGGAGATCATGGGTTTGGAAGAAATGAAACATCTGAAGAAGAATCTTGAAGTAGCTTTTGAAGACCTAGATAGATCTGAGAAAGAAATTGAAGAACTGAAAGAAAAGGTTAGTGGTTTTCAAGTAATCATAAAAAGATTAAAAAAGGATTTGAAACATTATTCTATAAGTGACTTAAGAATAATGATCAAAAAGATAAATGAAGAAAACACATCTCTAAAGGATCAGATTGAAGATTTAGATGAAAAGCTATGCAACAATCAAGAAGCCTATGAAGAACAGGTCAATCAAAACAAGTAGTTGGATGAAGAACTAAGACAAGAAAACATGAAAATCTTGGAGTTAGAAAACATCAAGAAGTAGATGCAATCTAAACTGACTAAAGCAAAGAATCATATAGGCAATTTGCACACAAGAAAGGACTTAATAGAGTTAGAGTTGTATGCTTGGAAGATAAAAGGAGATATTATTGGTATTGGAATCAATGAAGCCCAAGTTCAGATTGATGCTATGCAAGATAGAATGAAATATCCTATAGAAGCCAAGAAAACTAATGATCATATTGAAGCTCATGTAGAACCATCTAAAGATGAGCAAAAGCTAGTAAAAATAATTTGGTATGACTATAACAAGCATAGACATTTAGCAAGAGATTGTAAAGAGGTAAGACCCTTTAATGGTTACTATTATTCATGCAATAATTTTGGTCATAGAGATATGAATTGTAGGTCAAGTCAAAGAAATCAAAATTAGTAAAGTTAGAGAAATCATCCTCAGCAAAATATTAGAAGTCCTTAGAACATTACATGTCACATATGTAATTATAATGGTCATTTAGCTAGACAGTGCAAAATGATAACTCACATCAATATGCCAAACAATATAAGTTCTCTAATCATTTGTGACTCATGTAACAAGGCTGGACACATCTCAAAGTTTTGTAGATCAAAAGTACAGAGATAGGAAACCCCTAAAAAGTTAGAAAGATCAATATTGGATGAAGCAGGAGAAGTCAAGTTTGTGAAAGCTACAGAAGATGCGAGCTTGGTTTGGAAGGAAGAAAAGTTAGACAATGTTGGTGAAATAGTTGAGGATGCATCCACAATGGACACATCTATTTATGGTTAAATGACCTTTATAGTCATAAGGGGAGCTAGATTATCTCTAGACCCCTGTGCGGCTAGTATACTCACCCTTAGAGTATGCTCCTTAGACTAGAATTATTTGGAAGCTATGTGATGCAGTATGCAAGAGCGGACTGCCTGATAGTTAGGAGAGAAGAAGAACAAAACTCACAGTTACACTTTCTATTTACATGACAAGCATTAATGGTGGAATTCTAATTTATAGTCATCGAAGATTAACTAATCACTAATTTGTAATCAAGATTAAGTGCTTGGAGATCATAGGAGTACTACCAGTTGAGTTATAAAGAGTTACATTTGAATTTGTCAGCAAAGAAGAAAGATTGATTGTTGCAAGCCTTAGTGTTGCGCCCATCCAACTCGGTCTAAAAAAAACACACAATTTTTTTATTTTTTTTTAAGAAGTTAATAATAAGTTCAATCCCTAGTTATGGGAAATAGGTATACAAGAAAAAGAATCTTGGATGAGTTAGGAGATCAACACATAACAAAAGTTGGTTCCTATGACACTAGCTGATTGAGTTTAAATGAAGGATACTTCCCAGGTGGGGAAGTAAAAATCGAAGTTAGCCTAACATCAATGTTCATGAGATTAAGTTACATTTAGTTTTTAACACAATAGTCCACTAAGATCATCCCTAAATGCAACCTTAGATGACAACAAACTTTACAAAATTTCCTTTTACTATGTTAATTTGATCTAATATTCGTTACGTTAGATAGTCATAGACTTCGTTATAATGGTTAGCATGTGAAGAATAATTAAGTGGTGCTATCTAAATTTTAATACCAATAATACGTTTGTTTGGTGAACATAATTATTTAATATTAATTTTAATTTAGTACATACCATCCAATATTTAATATTAACTATAAATTATTAACATGTTACAAAAATAATTAATATTAAATCCAATACAATTGATTGACAAAGTATAATTATGTTGTTTAATAAAATTCTTATTAACTAATCCTCATGCCATTTAAACTAACTTAAATATTAATATTGCCATCAACTTTCTAATCTTACTTACCAATTCACTAATCATTAAATTAAACCTCCTAGACTAACCTACTATCTAGCCTAGTCTTCCATCACCCTAAACTACCCCTAGCAACCTAGCATCCTATCAAATCAACCCTACACCCACCTCCCATCACACAAGGACAAAGGGGTGCGCAGATTGAGGAGAGGGAAATGTGAAGAAGTTTATTTAAACAAAATTTTTAAACCTCCCAAAGACCTGCGCCCAAGACCAGCGCTTGGGAAGGAGAGAGAGACAAGAGATGTAAGTGGGAAGTGGGTCCCACTTCTTACTCATAACCAATGGAAAGTACCTCTAAAAACTTTAGTTAGTTGCTAGGCATGCGCAAGCAATTACATGCACTGGATTGTGAAACCAAAGGGAAGTGCATTAAGTATAAAGTTTTGAGGTGTCAGCACAAGGACAAGCACTTGTCCAATGGGAGGGTTTTTGAACTTAAACAAAGTTTTGACTTCCCTTTGCATGCGCTAGATTTTGGGGAAGGAAATAAATGAGTTAAGGGGTGGTAAAAGAATATTGTTATTTTATTTGCTTTGACATAGAGGTGGCAAATTTAATAATATAATAAGGACTGTGGTATGGATTTGTATGGGAAATTTTTTTTCCCATACAAAATCCAGAGAGTTGAAGGTCTAAAATTTGATCTTTCATTATCATTTGTATGAGAACTTTAATTTCTCTACACATCTATAAAGAATATATTTTACTTAGTTGTTTTAGGAACATTATTTGAAGTATAGTTGATACATCTATTAATCTAATACTAACTTATAGTCCACTATGGAAAGTAATCTAATAATATCAAATTTGGTCAATACACAATGAAATTGTTCTCTTCTAAAATAAATAACAATATCAACTTTCTTTTTGAGATTTGCATGGAAAGAGAAATATAGAGATTTAATTTTAGTTTGTAAATCAATAACATCTACATGCAATAATTTCAATACAATGTCTATAATGCATTGATATCTCTTCTTATTTTTTTCATTCTCTAAAGTGTTATCAATACAAAGAATATGCCATTATCCAAAAGAGAGGAGGGATTGAGATCACTCTACATTCTTAACATAGATTACAATCCTCTATATATCAAGAAATGAAACATCATTCTAATTCTATCCTTATATTGATAGCAACTTGAGATTTCATAACATCATACTTTGAGTTACATTGCAAAGATATAAAAAAAAAACAATATAACTATCTTCTTGATAACACCACAATCACAAGATAGAATTACATCTCTTGGAGTGATAACTCCATGATAAATACATTGAGCTCTTGGATATCTCAAGATATCCATACATTGACTAATTATACATTGCAAGTAGAAACAACTCAAACTAGAATATCAAAATCATATTTTCTTCAAGAATTCCATCTCCAACAAGAAGACTTCTTTGGCTACCAAATCCTGCAAAACAAACTCAAAGGCCAAGGAGAGCTCACCTCCTAACCTAGGCTTCTACGAAGCCACCTCCGAGCTTGGGGAAACACCATGAAGACAAGGGAAACACACATGCAAACCACAACACTACTGCACATTACTACAACACAAGAAATTCCCTCCCAAGGATTTTACAAAGAGTCACAACATGACTCAAGAAAGGGTGAAGGTGGAACCAATACCAAGAGGATAAGCTCATCTCAAGATGAGAGCTAAGCCATCACTTGGCTTCCTCATCAAAAACCTCTCTCCACAACACAATATCTACAACTCCTTATGACCCCCAAAATACAAAGCATAACATTGAGATGGCCACATGGAGCCCATACTTCCATGTTGCATCCCTCTCCTATCCAAGGAGAGACTCTCCACTCTTGATTGTCCTGAATAAGCCCTTCACCCTCAAGGCTACTCTTCCCTCCCCAGGGTGAGTTTGGCTTTGAAACTCCCTCACACGAAAAAAAATACAGCAAACACATTCGAAAAAAAACTTCAAGCAACAAATTATACACTACACAATCACAATGTTAAGAGATCCATGAACACAACAAGCTCATGCATCCCATAGCATACACAAAGTTCACATTACAAGATAACAAAACAACAAGAATCATGAAAATCACAAATCCTCCATTGATACAACATAACAAACTCTCATCATTCATACTATAAGAAAGAACTCTTCATTATCCTCTCAAACAACTACACACAAGAGATCCCTCCAACAAGAAAACTAGAAACATATCAACAAGTGAAGAAGGCTACCAACCTTGGTCCAAGCAAAAAGAAGATATTTGATGAAGAGAAAATCTACTTTCCAAGTTTCTCCAAATCTCGCCGAGTCTCCAAAACTGGAGAGTGGGTGTCAACCCCATACCCTCTCCAAAACCCCTACTAAAAGGGATTCTTCACCAAACCTTCATTAATTGGGTATGGCTCAAGGATTTCTTCCATCTCTCCTTGTCTCCCTCCATAAATGAGGTGGAGACCAAGAATATGAAAGAGGTATGGGTTTGACCTCCTTTTCCAAACTCTCTATTTTCGGATTTACACATCAAGGGCACTTTTCAAAGACCATAAATGAGTTATGGATCCAATATTGACTAAAATTAAACCCCCATACCATAGTACATCTAGTGGGGTTGCTAAAAAAGACCCTAATAACACTCTAAGGGCTCATTTAACCTCCCAAAAATGCACTTAAAGATTGAATTCGGATACAACATGATCTGACCCTCTCTATGGCTTCCTAATCAAAGTTTAACAAGGAAAAACCCTAAAGGTGGCATCAACTTAGATAGATGACATCAATCACAAGTGGTCATGTCATGGCCTAAGCACAAACACATGTGTCAAAAGACACAAACACAAAAGATACTTCACCAGCCATGTGGCATTTCCACTTGGGCACTCTAAAACAAAAATAACAATAAATCAAATACATTCAAGCATCATACATTTACAAAATAAAACACGATTACAATGAGGTTTTTAGCTTCTTTCTAGAAGCAACCTTGGCTAAACTGAATTAACATAGGTCTCTATGATGTTTCCCCGAATTTACCTTGGCCTACTTCCCTACACACTCAAATCCAATATCAGTAGTCCAAGGAGATAAAATAATCATATAAATACATAGCATTATTAATCAAGTTAATTCATCAGCTAATTCATAAATTACAAGACATAATTGATTATCCATAACATACATTCAACTCATCATGAAATACTTACTTCAATTAAATTTGAAACATAAATGTAGCATACATTCATAATTCAATTGCAATTAATTTCATCATCATAAATATTCATAAATCAAAGCGCACATGTAAGTCTCAAATCAATGTTTTAGTGATCATCATATAATCATAATATAATGTCCATCAACTACTAAGTGATAAAACCACATCATAAAGTATTGGTAAGATCTATGAGGTATCAAAATATAATCATAAAATATGTCTAAGTCATATGCAAAAATGAATAGCTATGATAAGCTAGGGGTGAGGCCTCACACCTAGTTCAGATGTGACGATCTAGAAACCTTTGAAAACCTCTCTAAAGAAAAAAAAAAAAAAAAAGTAATTCATGGGTACACCAGTTGTTTTTTATGTCGTTTAGAGGAAAAGATATGTGTTTAACAAACATCCATTCAAGTACACCCTAGATGACCTAGAAGGAGCCTTTTCAAGAATTGAAATAGGTATTATGCACGCAAAAGACATACGTGAATACATATATTGCAAGAAGGAACTGGCTGGTTTGGATAGGATTAGGTCACAACTTGAGTCAATGATGAATCTTGATAAAACATTCATGGGTGAGTTTGTGCACCTAGAAGACCACCCTATCATTGAGTATGCTACAACGCATGAATTCTATGAATCTGAATGGATTAAAATGTGGTTGGGCAAAATTCATGATGACATATTCTGGATAGGTGAAGTTCTAGTTACAATCATGGCTGATCTCATTTATGAGATGATAGGTCTTTCAAAGATAGGTGCCATTCTTCCAATTGGTAAGGATATCAAGAAATTATTTGAGAAAGCTTGTAAGTCACATAGTGCAAATTGAGGAATGACCATAGAACCAATTGAAGAAAAAGACATCAAGTTAATGGCTATGATTCTTGGTTATAAATTTCAACATGCAAGAAGGGTCAATAGTAGCCATCAGAATTGTGAAGGATAATGGAGAACTCAACTTGTGTGAGATCTTGCATGCATAGTTGATTGACAATATAAGGGCAATGAAACATGACAAAATCAAAATATGCAAGTTTGGGCCACTGATTATCTATATGTACCTTTATATAGTTGGTAAAGTTTCAAATTTATACCTAGATAAGAACATTCCTACAATGCCACAAATATCACTTAAGCCATCAAAATAGAGTACTTTGAGAGATTATATGGAGTTAGAGATAAAAAAATTCAGAATAAAGATGTAGATGAGGTATAGGATACCTAAAAGCATAGTTGAAAAGTATAAGGACAACATTTGTTTCATGGTGGAACTTGTATGGAAGCTGTTGAGCCTAGAACTAAGTGGATTCATCCACTTGGTTATGAAGTGGAGGAATAGGTTTTGGAAGCATATGCACAAGTCCTCCTTACAACACCCAAGGATCCAAATGAGCCTAGATGGGGAAGATATGAGGAGAAAACCAAACAGGTAGATGCAGTCCTAAATAGTATAGAAAATAAGAGGAAAGCCTCTAAGATCACATCAGAAATACTTAAGATTCATGGTGTCACTGAGGATGACCTAGATAAAGCTAGAGAAGAAAAGATAGCTATGCAGATTGAGAGTCCATTCTCTATTGAAGCTAAGAAAGAGAAGACATATGATCTCAAGATAAATAAAGTAAAAATTGAGAAAATTGATGATCCAAAAGAAAAAGAGACTAAGATAGATGATATTAGTCCTGCGCCCACATATACAATTCACTTAGAGTCCACTAAAGCATCTCCTAATATGCCTAAGATGAAGAAGAAAATAGTTACAAGCCACCCATCAGCAAGATCCACAAGAAGCAGAGGAAAGAATGTACAACCACCTCCTGAGGTAGGATTCCTACCAAGTTTACAAGTGTTGAGATCTAGAGTGGTATATGAAGGTAGACTTGATTAGATATCTAAGTTTTATGATAAATATCATGAGATTGACAAGTATGAGATCCATGATATGTTGATCAAACATATGATAAGATTCAAAAAGATTGTGCTAGAACTAAAAAAAGTGATGTTGGACTACAACTGATTTGGAATTTGATTGAAGAATCTATGATTAAAGATCACTGAGAAGTTGTTGATTAGATATGTAATATAATTAAATCAGTATTATGTTGTCATTGATGTCAACTAGTTTGACAACACTTATCTTGTAAGTTACTATACCAAGACATCTAAAGAAAGGTGAAAAAGAAATGAACAACAGAGAAATCTACATGAGGAAACATGTACATGACAATTGAGGATAAGGAACACATTGAGTAACTTGTTGATAATTCTATGACTTGATGATATTGACTTTATCATGTTGCATTCATCTATGATGAAGTATAGAGCTGAAAGACACAAAACAATGTTGTCGATAAATGAAGCATTTCTAGTATACACCGATGGATTGTAGTGTATACCGATTGCAGTATTAACCGAGCAATGTTCACCAACACATTTCTTTGTTAACCAAGTGGAATAGAATGAATTAAATGATTAGTTTAGCCGATAAGATTGATGAGTTGGCAAGAGTATAACATCGAGGTAACAAATAAAGTTTGTTACATAGATCAACGGCTGACAAAATTTAGGGAAGATCTAACAAAGTAGATTGAAATGTGTTATTGACACAAGTACTGAGAAAGTTTGAAGAGGAAAAATATATGAATGTGGTTAAGTGAAAAAATCTGATGGTGGAGAAGAAAATGATTTACTCATCTATATAAGAGAACAAAATTTCTTTAGTAGATTGCTGGAAGAAGTAGAAACTGCAGAATTATCACGTGAACAAGGTTTTCATGCATTCTGATCATACTGGTTAGTAAGAACCGAGCTGTTGAATAATTACTGAGCTACAAAGAGCAATTACTGGTGGATAGTAAGTTGATATAGTATTGAATCTATAGTGAAATATTGATCAGATGGATTTGTTTGGATTGAATATTGATTTGTAATCTACAATTGAAGTTGTATTAAGGTAGGTCATTTACTGTTACATATTTAACCATTGTATACAGTCAAAATCTCTTAACCGAGTGGACTCTGAAAGTCTTATGATGTATCATTCATAGAATGAACATTGTTATCCTGTCAACCCCATAGTGAATGCTAGTTGGACAATAACTTCTAGTCTAAAATCTTCTAACAAGGTCACACCTGATAGTGTGTTTGTAAACCTTTAACAGGGCTAGGTCTTAACCAACCTCACTTCAAGAGAATGAACAATTTTGGGTTGCTGGTCCCAAGTGGTTTTTGCCTTTACAGGGTTTCCCCATTAAATCTCTTGCATTATGTGTTGATTGTGATATTTGTTTGTTATCATTCTTTACATGTTACATGTTAGATTTGATCAGTAAACTATTATAGTATTAGATTGGTAATTGGTAAAAGCACAGAGAGGGAGAGTTATTAGTGTTTATCGATGAGAAAAATTGAAGGAATAGTTTTGAATTATACATTTTTTTTTGGGACACTGGATAACTAATTCACCCCCCCCCTCTTAGTTATTCTAACAATTGGTATTAGAGCAGTGGTTGCTTGAAACAAAGTTTTAAGGACTTAAGCATAAAGGTCTCAAGATGCATAAGAGGGAAGTACCGAAACTAAACAAAGAGAACTTCATAGTATGGCAAAGTAGAATGAAGCTGCACATATCTAGAATTGGTAACTCTGCACTAGATATGATGGAGAATGGCTATGTACTACTACCCACTGGTCCCTTAACTCTTGATCAACTGAAGGACAAGCATGAACACAATGCTACTATGATGGAAATTGCTACTACCTATACCAACACTAAATTTGAAGATATCAAGACATGCACAACTGCCAAGGGAATGTTGGATAAGTTAACACAAATATATAGTGGAGATCTAAATGTCAAAAGAACCCGTGCTAAAATTATAAGAGGTAGATTTGATGATATGAGAATGAAAGAAGGTGAGAACATTGTCCAATATTCAAATAGACTCAAAGATGTGGTACATGCTATTAGATCATCTGATGGAGTAATTGATGATGAAACATTGATAAGCAAGATTCTCAGAACTTTTCTACCAGTTTATGCAATCAGGATTTCTACAATTCATGAAAGAAGAGCTACATCCAACCTTACTCTTGACACTCTAATTAGTAAACTTAGAACCTTTGAATTAAATAGCTTTGATAACAGTGTTGTTCCTTCTATTGAATCCACTTTCATGTCTTCTTTGAAGATTGGAAAATCTAGCAGGAATGGTAAGAATTATGATAGTGATGATAATACCGATGATGAACTTGATGAGCTTGAAGCACTTATGGCCAGAAGATTTCCAATAGGAAAAGGAAGGTATAGAGGCAAGCTACCTTTAGCATGCTTTAATTGCAAAGAAGTTGGTCACATCACTGCTAGATGTCCTCAGAAGAAAGATGATGATATATCCAAAGACCGATTTGAAGGAAGCTATGGGAGAAGAGTCAATAGAGGTTACCAACACAACAATAGAGACAACCGAGATGAAAAAGGAAAAAAGGTATGTTACATAGCTGAGGATATTGAAACTGAATCTAATTCTGAAGATGATATAGAAGTTGTATTTTTTGCTATGAAAGATGACTCGGAAGAGGAAGAGAAAGATGAAGAGACAACACTGATATCTAAAGTAAGTAGAAATGATACATGGATCATATACAATGGCTGCACACATCATATGACTGGTGATGTAGAGAAGTTTGATCATCTTGTTGAATTTAATGGAGGATCTGATAGAATGGGAAATGATGCACCTTATATGGTAAGAGGTAAAGGCTCACTTATGATCAATGACAGACCACAATGTGACAATGCATACTAGGTAGATGGATTGAACTATAATTTGTTAAGTGTGGCTCAACTAAACAACTTAGGCCATTGAATAGCTTTTGAGAGAAAAAAGGTGAAGATCTATGATGATGGAGGAAGACTTGTCAGAACTGGTACACAATCTAGAGTTAATCTATTCTATCTTGATATGGATTAGTCTTCTTGTTTGTTAATAAAGGATGAAGATGCCTAGTTGTGGCAGAGAAGGTTATGCCATGTGAACTTTGACAACATGATCAAGATTAGTAAAAAGAAAAGAGTTAGAGGATTGCCTAACTTGACAAAACCTGATCATGCCATGTGCCATGAATGTCAGAAAGGTAAGATGACTAAGTCTAGTTTTAAAAGCAAAGACTATTCAACAAAGAAGATACTTGAGTTGGTTCATATGGATCTATGTGGTCCTATGAGAACTCAGAGCTATTATGGTGATAGATATTTTATTCTTTTTTTTGATGATTATACTAGATTGATGACTGTTATGTTCTTGAAAGAGAAATATAAAGCCTTTAAAATGTTTAAGTGGTATGAAGCTAAGGTAGAGAAAGAAACCAGAAAAGAAATAAAATGCCTAAGATCTGATAGAGGAGGTGAATTTATCTCTGATGAATTTACTAATTTTTGTAATGGGCATGGAATCAAAAGGCAGGTATCTGCACCGAGGACACCTCAGTAAAATGACATTACTAAAAGGAGGAATAGGTCTATAATTGATTATGCTAGAAAAATTATGTTACAAAAGAATGTTGCTCAGACATATTGGAGGGAAGCTGTTATTATAGCCGTGTATGTTCTTAACTGAGTACAACTAAAGGACTCCAATCGAACACCTTATAAACTGTGGTTTGGACACAAACCTACTGTAAGTTATTTTAAAATTTTTGGAAGTAAATGCTTTATTTTGAAACATGGGAGAAATGGGAAATTGGATTCTAAAGGAGATGAAGGAATATTTCTGGGATATTCTACTACAAGTAAAGCATATAAATTTTTGAATAAGACCACAAATAAGATAATTGAAAGTACTAATGTTCATGTTGATGAGTTTGATGACAAGTACATATAGGAAAGTACAAAGGAACTAGAAGACTATGGTAGATTCACTTATATTGAATATCCAGAGTATCTACTGACATCGCAAGTTGTAACAACCAGTCAGTAGGGAAACAATGCAGGATAATAGGCAACACAAACCAAGGAACAAGAGGGAAGTGCCGAGCAAGGAAATGACCCTGAGTCTGATGAACAAGAAAGGAGAAATCAATTCTTGGCTAGTTTTGTCAGGAGACATCATCTTGAAACACAAATCATTGGAGATAGACATGCTGGAATGCAAACTAGAAGCAAAACAAGACAAGGTACATGTTGAAATTGTGAATTTGAACATAAAACTATAAAAGTTGCATTAGAAATGAAGAATGGGTTAATGCAATGAAGGAGGAAATAGAGAAAATAGAGAAGAACAAAACTTGGTCCTTAGTACCCCGGCCAAAAGATAAGAATGTTATCGGTACTAAGTGGATATACAAGAATAAACTGAATGAAAATGGTGAAGTAACAAGAAATAAAGCTAGATTGGTATGAAAGGGATATTCATGGGAAGAAGGAATTGACTATGGTGAAACATTTGCACCTATTGCTAGATTGGAAGGAGTTAGAATGCTACTTTCATATGATGCACATAAGAAATTCAAAGTCTATCAAATGGATGTGACGTCAACATTTTTGAATGGTATACTTGAAGAAGAAGTCTACATTGAACAACCTGAAGAATTTTTTGATCTTGACAATAAAGACATGGTATGTAGATTACATAAAGCCTTATATGGATTGAAGCAAGCACCAACAACATGGTATGGAAGACTGCATACTTACTTGTTAAGTATTGGATTTCTTAGAATAAGTGAAAACAACAATTTGTATGTGAAAGGTGATACTGATGATACTATTATCATTGTTGAAATATTTGTTGACGACATTATCTTTGGAGGCTCATATCTTGTCTACAAGGCATTTGATGATTAAATGCAAAAGGAATTTGAAATGTCTATGTTCAGAGAGATTAAATTCTTTCTTGGACTACAAGTGATTTAGCAGAGTGTTGGGATATTCATCACACAATCTAAATACATAAAGGAAGTACTGGAAACATTTGGCATGGAAGATGCTAAACCTGTGGGAACACCGATGGCTACTAGATGCAAATTGACAAAGGAGGATGAAACTACAGAGGTAAACTAGACACTTTACCGATCCATGATTGGTAAATTAATGTACGTAGTTCATAGTAGACCAAATATAGAAGATGCTGTGGGAATTGTTGCAAGATTTTCTACCAGTCCTAGAGAATCACACATGATTGCTACAAAAAGGATCTTAAGATACCTAAAGAAAATAGAGAATTATGGATTATGGTATCCTAAGGAAGGTAAGTTTGAACTGAAAGTTTACACTGAAGCTAATTGAGCTAGAAATGTGGATGATAGAAAAGGCACCACCGGAGGAGCATTTTTCTTTGGTGAAAGACTTGTAACTTGGACAAGTAAAAAGAAAGCTTGTATTTCTCAGTCTATAGCTGAAGCAGAGTATGTTGTTGCTACTACTAACTATTCAAACATTGCATATATCAAACAAGTGTTGGAAGGAATGAATGAGGTAATCATTGGCCCTGTGATTATATACTGTGAGAACACTAGTGCTATTAATATTTCAAAGAATCTTGTGATGCACTCTAAGACAAAGCATATATCTATTAAGTATCATTACTTAAGAGAACAAGTGCAAGAGAAGAAAGTAAAGTTAGAATTTGTCACATCTAAAGAACAACTTGCAGATATTTTTACAAAGCCCCTACCAAAGGACACATTTGAATACTTGAGGACTAAACTTGGGGTCCGTCACCTGTCTATTGGTCACTAAGGTGATTTGGATGTTGCATCAACCTATTTTTATCAAAAGATAATTCATGTTGATGTAGCATAGTTCACACTTTGAATCATGTTCAAGGTTGTGATTAAGTTTGAAGAACTTGAACCGATGGGATATCAGTATACAAAGATATAGAGGAAGCATTGGACAATAGAGAGTTACTTGGATACTACAGAGCTGATTGTTTATTTGTTTCTTTGGGATTGCTATCAAAGGGAGAGATAAACAATATGAAATGAAAATGGGAGAGATAAACAAAATATGAAAAGGAACAAGCACCAATGAGAACTATCTAAGGGAGAGACAATCTGAATGAGACAGAGTATTGAAGATCAGTTACAAAGAACATAAGCAGGAATAGGAGAACTAAAAAGATCATAACTACAAAATGGTAAAGCTATATTATGTAAATGCTAGTTTAGTAACATAGTGATTAAACATATTAATTCTATTCGACTTACATGATTTTGTTCACAAAGTTGTAGAATGTATGTTTGGTATGTGTATGGTACATTTCATATTATTTGAGTTGCCATCAATTCCAAAGGGAGAGATTGTTGGACCACAACTAATTTAGAATCTAATTGAAGAATCTATGATTAAAGATCACTGAGAAGTTACTAATTAGATATGTAATATGATTAAATCAATATTATGTTGTCATTGATGTCAACTAGTTTGACAACACGTATCTTGTAAGTTACTATACTGAGACATCTGAAGAAAGGTGAAAAAGAAATGAAGAATAGAGAAATCTACATGAGGAAAGATGTACATGATAGATGAGGATAATGAACACACTGAGTAAATTTTTGATAAGTATATGACTTGATGATATTGACTTTATTATGTTGCATTCATCTATGATGAAGTATAGAGATAAAAGACACAAAATAGTGTTGTTGGTAAATGAACCATTTCTAGTATACACTGACAGAGTGTAGTGTATATTGATTGCAGTATAAACTAAGTAGTGTTCATCGATGCATTTCTTTGTTAATCCAGCGAAACAAAATGAATTAAATGATTAGTTTAGCCGATAAGATTGATGAGCTGGAAAGAGTATAACATTGAGGTAATAGATAAAGTTTGTTACACAGATCAATGGATGACAAAATTTAGGGAAGATCTAACATAGTAGATTGAAATGTGTTATTGACACAAGTACCGTGAAATTTTGAAGTGGCAAAATCTATGAATGTGGTTAAGCAGAAAAATCTGATGGTGGAGAAGAAAATGATTTACTCATCTATATAAGAGAACATAATTTCTTTAGTAGATTTTCGAAAGAAGTAGAAACTGGAGGATTATCATGTGAACAAGGTTTTCATGCATTTTGATCATACTAGTTAGTAAGAACCAAGCTGCAGAACAATTACCGAGCTATAGAGAGAAATTACCGACATACAGTAAGTTGATATAGTATTGAATCTAAAGTGAAATATTGATTAGAAGGATTTGTTTGGACTGAATATTGATCTGTAATCTACAATTGAAGTTGTATTAATAAAGGTCATTTAGTATTATATATTTAAGCATTGTATATAGTTAAAATCTCTTAACCGAGTGGAATCTAAAAGTCTTGTGATGTATCATTCATAGAATGAACATTGTTATCCTATCAACCCCATAGTGAATGATAGTTGGATGATAACTTCTAGTATAAAATCCTCTAACAAGGTCACACCTGACAGTGTGTTTGTAAACCTTTAACAAGGTTGGGTCTTAATCGACCTCACTTCAAGAGAGTGAACAATTTTGGGTTTCCGGTCCTAGGTGGTTTTTCCCTTTATAGGGTTTCCACGTTTAATCTCTTGTGTTATGTGTTGATTGTGATATTTGTTTGTTATCATTCTTTACATGTTACATGTTATATTTGATTGTTAAATTGTTATAGTATTAGACTGGTAAGCAGTAAAAGCACAGACAGTGAGAGTTGTTAGTGTTTACCGATGAGAAAAATTGAAGGAATAGTTTTGAATTAAACATTTTTTTTTGGGACACTAGATAACTAATTCACCCCCCCTCTCAGTTATTCTAACAAGTGATTCTAGATAAAGTTTGGGAAATTTTGGATACTTTAAAAAGACAAGCTAGTGAAGAAGACTTTAGAATTAGAGAAAAGACACTAGATGAAAATCTACCAGTATTCTTAGTTGAAGACAAGGCCTTGTTAATGAACTTAGTAAACCTACACCTTAGAAAAAAGATGAAAACATTGCATATTATGAATAAGGACTATGAATAGATCTCTTAGGATATAGAAAAAACCTTTGAAAATGTTTTTTTTTTAAAAACATATGCAACCACCATCTGCACCTACAACACAAGCACCTACTGAGAAAGACAAAGTAGTTGAGGTCACAAATGAACCTATGATAGGTCCATAAGACTTAGCACCCATAGTGATAGTAGCCAAAGAGGCAATGGTATCTACGCCCATGCCTAAAGTCAAGAAAGACTCAATAATGATAGATAATGTATAGATATCTATGGTGACCACAAATAAGGACTTGGATAAGTTAGAAGAGGAAATTATGAGCACTGAGGAAGCATGAATTATTTATGGTGATAATTCACTAAAGCAACAAGAGGAAATTCAGATTTAGGACTTGACAAGACAAGAGGAAGAAGAGGAGAAGGAAGAAGAAAAAGAGAAAGAAAAAGAAGAGAAGGAAAATAAACCAACAGATACACCATCTATTGAAGTACCCATAAAAGTAAAAACATAAGTGATAAATAACACACCTCTCACTCCATCAGCATCATTCTTGTCAAGTTTGACTCCTCACACTACAAGCTTAGACTCTTGGGGAAAATAAGAGGTGATCAAGATCAGTGTGCTTGTAATGGAAAAAGCCAAAGAAAAATAGGTTCAGAGGAATCTATTTTTTTTGAGTCAGTCAACATTTTGAACAACCTATTGCTTGCAAACAAGAAAGTGTCAAGCATACACTTAGTAGATGATGTCAGCTCCATTGTGACATGTTTCAAAGAAAACTTTTCTAGCTTTCAAGAATCTACATCCAAGGTGGCACAACAAAAATGTCATAAGAAAAGATTGATTGAACTGGTAGGGAACTTTGCACTTGACCTTAGGTCATTGAAGGTTGGTCAAGATTTTTTGAAAGACTTTGCAGCCAAGGGGAGAAGTATAATAGTAGACTGTATGAATGAAGATAAGCTTATTGAAGACCTTGCCAAGAAAATCAAAGATGTTGAAGCTATGATGACAGTTGTGAGAAACTCAGTATTGGATCCCTCACAAGATGTGAATATGTGCAATAATGTCTACCAAGGACAAGTGGATAATATTGAAAAGGCATAGAAAGAAATAGCCAAGATAAGGGCTAGGCAAGTACAATTGAGACATGTACTTGCACCTTCCTTAGATGTGCTAAATCAAATTATGAAGGAGATTGAAGCTACTATGATGACATATGATCAAGGTTTGAGTTGAGATTTGGATAATATGGAGAATTTGACACATTCTTTGTGTGCACATATCCAAACTATAAATGCACTGACAACATTTTGGCAACAAGAGATCCAGAACTTAAAGATAACATATTTAGATGTACTCACCTTGTAAGTTCTTGAAGATACATTTTTTAAGCACCTTTGTCACTAATGTCAAAGGGGGAGTATAGTATATAGAAGAGAGAATATGAATTTTTTTATATGATGTAAAAGGGGGGCATTGTATATAGTAAAAGGGAGATATAAGTTAGAGTATATGTTATAAAATTTTATATAAGGATACAGTTAGTAACTTCTCCATATTCCTTTGTTGCAATTAATGAAAAAGGGGGAGATTGTTGGAAAGTTGACTATACTAATGAATATGACTATCTGTAGTGTTTTCATTATGGCAACAAAGTTAGATGAAGTTTTGGATTCAGCAGATAACTTAGAAGATCAGAAATATGGATAAGTATAGAAGACAAGATAGTTAGCAGAGCACTAGAGGAATAGAGCATCAGTGCATGTGCATATAATAGAATTATGAAATACACCCTTGAATATAAGCTTATACATATGCATCCATGCTAATTCTAAGAGATAATTATGATATAATTTAGTATGAGGAAGTTACAGTCCATTGAAGTGACACAGACAATAAGTGGTAGAACAAAACAGAGCATGGAGTTGACTGTTGTTATTTTGATTAGCTCTTGTAATATTGTTTTGTAAAGGCTATGCACCTATTGTATTTAGGTTATAGACATGTTAATGACATTTTATGTAAACACTCTTGATCCAATTCATTTAGAAGCATTGTATGTAATAGGTTAAAGGGCCAACCTAGTAAATAATTTTGTTAGCGCATATAAATATGATATGCACCTTTGCAACTAAGAAGGAGATGTGAAATAGAATTGATAGGAGCAGAGGGGAAGTATGTGAAGAGAAGATAGGATTTTATAGATCCTTACAAGAGGTTAAAGCATCAGCACATCAAAGGAACTAATCAGACTAGTAGTGTCACAACATCAATTCACCCTGCAAATATAGTGTGTATCTGAGATCCAAAAAGGTGTAGCCTTCACCACTTGAGAAGTGAGCTCTATGATAGTGTGTCCTCATTGCTAATAGGATTTTTTTAAAAGACTCCTAATAGGGTCTGACCTTTGACTAGGTCACTATACTAAAAGCATTGTAAAGAACAACTCCTAACAAGGTTGCAAGATCTTCTAATAGGGATCATAAAACACTAGTATAGTTCTTAGTGGGTGTCAATTCCCATCAGGGTTTTTACCTATTTGTATTTCCCTGTAATCATATTTGGTGTCATGTGTTGTGAATGTTTATCTTAATTACATTGATATTCAATTCAGTACTTAAACAATAAAGTTAAGATTCAAGTTAGCAGAAAAAGTAATATTATAGAGAACATTGATTCAACCCCCCTCTTAGTGTTCCCATATTTCCAAGGTCTTCCAAACAAAATATAACAACAATCCATTGACATGATATCACATAACACCTTATCAGATTACTTTCCAACTTTTTAAATTCACATAACATTTTTCAGTTACCAATAGTATATTCTCATGCTTGATTCATGAAATTTGATAGGGCTTCTAGTGTTTCAACCATTCCAACTGCAACTTGCTAACCATTTCTTTAGATGCTAAATTCTCTGAGCTTTCGGTATCAATGATTACCTTCCATACTTCATCATAAAATATAAATCTAGTCTTGAAAAAACTTTTCCTTATCATACCTTCCTTATTACTTTCACTCCCAAGTGCTCTGCTAATCATCAAGTTCTTTTCCTTCTCAGGTTCATTCGGTGAGTCTTCTTATACCAAAGAATTTCTATTGCTACCGACCTTCTTACTTGCATGCGTAGACTCAAACAACCTATGTCCTTCTTCTCCAAAATTATAACAAGTTCCTTAGAATCCACCTTTTCTATAACCACCTCCGTAGTTATTGCCTCTTCCTCTAGCTGACCTTTCACCTTTCCACTTGGTCTTTCCTTTATCCATATTTTCTTTATCTAGATTAGATCTATTGTTTTCACTATAGGATATACCTCTTCCTCTCTATCTTTGCTCATGTCTTTTGTTCAATTTCTCCTCAACTTTCAAGGCAAACTGATAAACTTCCTCAATGTTCTCCAACTTAACCAAACTAATTTCTTTTTGGATGGAAACTCTCAATCCATTTAGGTACCTAGAAATTCTTTCCACTTCATCTTCATCATGTCCAAATCTGATATTTAATCTATAGAATTCCCCAGTATAATCCTTTACTGAGCTATCTTTCTACCTTAAACTTTGCATTCGCCTAAATAAGTGAAATTGGTAATCACGAGGTAAGAACTTTCCTTTCAAATCATTTACCATCTTATTCCCGTAGACACCTAAAATTGTCCATTCACACTAATATTAATTTTTATTAATATTTTCCCTTAACATTATAGTTTATTTTTATTAATTGACTATACTTGTTATATTCTTCTATTTATTTAATTAAATTTACTTTAATTAAATAAAGTCATTTTCCTTTTGTATTTAAAATTTATAAAAATACTATAATATATTGAATTCAATTTAATATATTACTCCTCTATTTCCCTTTAGAAAATAAATTTTATTTATTTTATTCCTCCACTAGGCTAAATTTATTCTAAACCATGATTAAATTAAATTTATTTTAATTTAATTCCTTTCCCTTTTTCCTATGCTTACCTTTTTCTAATATTCCTCTAATCTTGATTAAAAGGTAGATTACCTCTAAACATGTGCACAATCACCTTTTCCAAGGTGGCCACCTCTTTATCATTTTTCTCTACTAATCATTTTTAAATTTTTCTTTCCCTCTAAAAGTGAAGTTTGACTTTTTCATCTTTTGCCACTTCACCTTTTTCAAACCCTACCTAACATCTTTTTGCCTCTTAATCTAGCCACTCATTTAGTTTTTCCTCTTCATTTTAGCCACTCCTCTTTTGCCTCTTAATCTTGGCCATCCATTCTTTTACCTCTTAATCTCCACCATCCAATTCTTTTCATTTTCTATAAAAGGAGGCCTCACTTCGCATTTTAGGTCTAAGTTTTTTTTTTTCTTAATCTCTTAGGTCTTGCATCTTGTAGCATTCTTAATCATTCTAGTTCTTTTCTTCATTGTCATCTAATCTTGTTCTTAGATCTTAATCTTATTGTATTATCATTATCATTAGTCTTTAATCAATTTTTCACCATCTTAGTCTTTATCATTTCTAAAGCTTGGGACAAGTTCCTCATACTTGTTTTGAAATCCTTCTTCATCAATCTAGCTTACATCCCATAGTTTTTCTTTAGTTTTGCATTTCATTTGTGTTGGGAGAACATATCCACATAATATCAAAGAGAAAATAAAACAAGACTTTGGGTTCCCTTGTTTTAGCTTATCAGAGGTTGTAATGAGATTTAATTATTTTGTTGTATTTGAAATTACTAACATCTAATGTGATTGTGTTTCATGTTTTCATGTTTTGTATTTGCAACAAATAGGTCTATATTTTTATTTCATACAATTTCATATGTTAATTTTGTCTTTTCCTTTCCTCTTTCTATCCAATTATAGATGCTCCCACCACAAGGATGTATTAATCTTTAATTTTGTGCTTGCAATCTTCACCTTGTTTTCCTCAGGAACATTTTCATAGTCAAAATACTTTTCCATCTCAGTGATCCAATCCACCAATTCATCTGAATCCAACTTTCCACTATACTCTGGAGGATTGTAATGTGGTGTAGACTTCATATTTTTCAAAGATTTCAACAATATTTCCTCACTTCGATCCATCATAGGTCCAGGCTTTGCATCATTATGTTCTTCTTCAATTTCTTCATCAGTAACATCTTCAAGATGTCTTCCTCTATGCTGGGCTATCTCAAAAGCTTCTAATCTAGCAACAAGTTGTCTCAACATCTCTACCAATCCTAGATCCACATCTCACCTCCATTGAACCATCTTTTAAGTATTGGTTTTGTAAGAACTAACGAAAAAACACAATTTGTACATGAAAGGAGGATCTGATGATGCTATTTTAAATGCTGAAATATTTGTCGATGATATAATTATTAGAGGACAAGATCATATTTGTAAATATTTTGTTGATGAGATGATAAAGGAATTTGAAATGTCAATGTTTGGAGAGATTAAATAATTTCTAGGCTTGCAGGTTATTCACTAGAATGATGGAATTTTTATCACACAATCAAAGTACAAAAAGGAAGTATTGAGAACATTTTGCATGGAAGATGCTAAGATAGTAGGAACATCAATGGTTATAGGCTATAAATTGACAAAAGATGATGAATCTACCAAGGTAAAATAGGCTTTTTACTTATCTATGATTAGTAAACTCATGTATGTAGTACACAATAGGCCTAATATTGCACATGCAATAGGGATTGTGGCTTGATTCTCTGCCAATCCAAAGGATTCACATATGATTGAAGTGAAAAGAATCTTGAGATACCTAAAGAAAACAAATGACTATGGTCTATGGTATCCTAAGGAAGGCAAATTTGAACTCAGAGTTTACACCGATGCAAATTGGGCTGGAAATATAGATGATAGAAAGAGCACAACCAAAGAAGCATTCTTATTTGGTGAAAGACTTGTAACCTCGACCAATATAAAACAACCTTGTATTTCTTAGTCTACTATTGAAGTAGAGTATGTTGTTGCTGCAACAAACTGTTCAAAAAATTACTTATATCAAACAAGTGTTGGAAGGGATGAATGAGGTAATCATTGAGCTGGTGATTATATATTGTGACAACACTAGTGAAATAAATATTTCTAAGAATCCTATAATGCATTCAAAGAAAAAGGATATATCAATTTTAGATGCAGGGGCATCCAAGGTTAAGGGAGAGACATTCATGGCCCTCAGTGAAACTGCATAGAGTGTTTTTATTTTGGCCTATTTTGCTCAGTTGCAACCTTGACCGATAATTTCATTCATTGAAGGAACCTTGGTCACTAAAGGAACTCAGTAGTCTCTGGTGCTTAGTGAAAGTGTTACTTGGTCATGCCTATGGTGCTCGGTTGACACTAGTGCTTGGTGATACTTGGCATGCTCGGTTATTTCATTGATGCTCAATAGTTCTGGTTTACCGATGGGAGTTCTATGTGATTTTTTGGGCCGACTTGGTTCATTTATTGTTTGTATCTTTTGTTGGATTTTCCTAAGTGGATCTGGAGGCCGACATGTTCAATTCAATATTTGTATACAATTTGTAAGCCGACTTGGATGGCATTTAATATTTGTTGGGAGTGTAAAGGGTTTCTTCTTGCCTACTTGTGGCTAATGATTTTGTATTTAAGGGGGTGTTTGGGTAGATGTTTAGGTAGTTTTTAGTGGCATGAGTTTGGGAGGTGCTACTGAAGCTAAAGTTTGCAAAGTTGTGGAATAGATCTTCCATGATCTTGCAAATCAGATTCTTATCTGATAATTTTTGATAGCAAAGCTAGTGGGTTTGCATACTTGGGACCAAGGATATTTCTTGGAGGCTTGCGAGCTCAAGTTTAGATCTACCTTAGGGTTTCCATAAGCTTTTGATTATCTTCAAAGTTGAACTAGCTAGTGATAGAATTGGATCTAGTTGTGGATCTTATAGAGTTGTTTCTAATTGTAATTGGCCCTAACCTAGAAGACCTTACAGTCGGGCATGTTAACGAAAATTACTTGAAACAATTATCTTGTAATCTATTGTGTTGGGTATTATTCTATGTTGTTCTATTAGCTGCAAGGTTTGGACTATCCTTAATTGGATCCACCATCCTTGACTACATCAGGTGGTATCAGAGTGAGAGTAGATCTTGTGGAGTGAAATGTGTTCTTGTTGGAGAAAGAGTTTGATCTTGAAAAATTGATCTTTTTGGTGGAAAGATCATGTTATCTTGAATTATAGATCTCTGGCACTGAACTTGTGAAATTGTGCCCTAGTTGTTTGTAGGATTGTAGATTGTGATCTGACTTACATACAACTTGGAGATTGTCACAAGGTGATTGGTAAGGGTTTTTTGCAAAGGGTTTCTCTTATCTTTAAGGATGCCTCCATGAATATTTGACCTTGGAGTTATCATTGACCTATGTGATATTGTTGACTCTAGGATTACAGAGAAGGTGAAATCAAATTTCAAATCTGAGATGGACTTCATGAAAAATGACATGGTCACTGAGATCATGAGAGTTGTTACTGGTATACCTTAGAATGTTGGTGCTAAGGATGACTATAAAGAAGCTATTGAAGACTTTGAACCTATTGGATCTAGTGGTGATGATCAGAGGGATAGATCTAATGAAGACAAAACTACTCGGTTGCATAGATATGCTACTTGGTTTAGGAGTTACCGAATGGAAGTTTCTACTTTCTCTGGAACTTTGAAACCTGAGAATTTGATTGACTGGATCAGTGAACTTGAAGAGTTCTTTGAGCTAGAAGAAATTGAATATCCTCTTTAGGTGAGATTGGCACAAAAAAAATTTAAAGGACATGCTACTCTTTGGTGGAAAGAACTACAAAAAGATAGAGAAGATGAAGATGAAATGAAGATCAATCAGTGGAGGTTGATGGTGACTAAATTGAGAGCTAAGTTCATATCAGTTTACTATGAGCTTGACTTGTTTATGAACTTGTAGAATCTGAAACATAAGGATTTATCTGTTGAAGATTATACTGATGAATTCTATAGACTTACTATTCGATCTGGACATTGAGAGATTGGTAAGGACAAGGTAGCTTGATATGTGAAGGGTCTGAGATTTAATATTTAGGATGAGCTTGCTATGCTGAAGATTGATTCTATTGAAGATGCTTATTGGTATGCATTGAAGGTAGAAGATAAGTTGAAGAGGAAAAAACTAAATCATTCCTAAGGGAAGGAGAAAATTAATCACTCGATGAAGGATAAATTGACTGATGTAAAAGATGAACAAAAACTTGTGGAACTTAAGAAGAAGATAGGTAGAGTTATCTTTAAAGGTACCTTCTATAACTGTGGAGAGGAAGGACACCATTCTTTTGAGTGTACACAAAAGAAGGTTGACTAAAAAACTATTGTACTGCATGAGAACATACATAATGAACCTGAATATGAGAACTTGTTGCTTCGACGAACATTTCTCAATACAAAGGATGAACCTTGTCAAAGGAATTATTTTTTTAGGACTCGATGCAAGTCTAGAGGTAAAATCTATGATGTTATTTTTGATAGTGGTAGTACTAATAAAATTGTTGCTAAGGACATGGTTAGGACACTTGGTTTGGATAGAATGAAATATCTATGTCCTTATAGGATTGGTTGGTTACAAGATGATCATTCTTTGGAAATTAGAGAAGAAATGCTTCATTCATATTCAAATCAGCTAGTATAAGGATCTTGTGCTTTGTGACATTGTGGATATGAATAGTTGTCATATATTGCTTGATAGACCTTGGAAATTTGATTGCATAGCTATGTATGATTGTTTGAAGAATGTGTTTACTATTGAAAAGGATGATAGGAAGTTTTCACTGATGCCTTTGATAGATACAACACTCAGTAGAAGAAGCTTGAGTATTGGTAGCTGAGTTGAGTTGGCAAATCTAGAGAAAATGAATGATCAGTTTTGGGAATTGACCTATGCATTGTCTAGAAAAGATTTGAAGAGACTAAGGAAACTGAAATGGAAGAATGTGCAAGCAGAAAAGGTGGAGGACTTGTATGTAAAGAACCAGTTCTAGATTTACGTGATGAATCCTAGAAGATGTTCTTCTCACATGTGAACATCTTTTGGAACCTTGGGTGTCTGATGCAAGGGCATCCAAGGTTAAGGTAGGGACATTTGTGGCCCTTAGTGAAACTGGATGGAGGTGCTTGTATTTTGGCCAGTTTTTCTTAGCTGCAGCCTTGACCAATGGTCTCTGTCATTGAAGGAATCTAGGTCACTGAGGGAACTTGGTAGTGTCTGGCACTTGGTGAAAGTGTTACTTGGTCATTCCTATGGTGTTTGGTTGACACTGGTGCTCGGTGATGCTTGGCATGATTGATTATTTCACTATTGCTTGGTAGTTTTGGTTTATTGACTTGAGTTCTATGTGATTTATTGGGTTGACTAGGTGCATTTATTGTTTGTATCTTTTGTTTTATTCTCCTATGTGGATCTGGAGACCGACATGTTGAATTAAATGTTTTTATACAATTTTTAAGCCAACTTGGATGGAATTTAATATTTGTTGGGAGAGTTAAGGGTTTCATCTTTCTGACTTGTGATTGATGATTTTGTATTTAAGGGGGTATTAGGGTAGATTTTTAGGTGGTTTTTAGTGGCATGAGTTTGGGAGGCACTACTGAAGCTAAAGTTGGTGAAGTTGTGGCATAGATCTTCCATGATCTTATAGATCAGGTTCTTATCTGATAATCTGTTATAGTAGAGCTACTAGGTTTACATACTTGGGACCAAGGAGATTGCTTGGAGGCTTGTGAGCTGAAGTTTAGATCTTCCTTATGGTTTCCATCAACTTCTAATTGTCTTCAGAGTTGAACTAGCTAGTGACTGTGTTGGATCTAGTTGTGGATCTTGTAGAATTGTTTTTGATTGTAATTGGCCCTAACTTGGAAGGGCTTACAGCTAGGGATGTTAATGCAAATGACTTGAAATAGTTGTTGTGTAATCTACTATGTTGGGTATTCCGCTGTGTTTTTCTATTGGCTGCAATGTTTGGACTATCCTTAATTGTATCCACCATCCTTGACTGCATCAATTAAGTATCATTACTTAAGAGAACAAGTATAGGAGAAGCAAGTCAAACTAGAATATGTTACATCAAAGGAGCAACTTTCTGATATTTTTACCAAGCCTCTAGCAAAGGACACTTTTGAATACTTGAGGACTAGACTTGGGGTTCGTCCCCTATCTACCGGTTACTAATGTGATCTAGAGGTTGCATTAGCCTATTCTTATGAGAAGAACATTTATGTGGATGCAACATAGCTCACAATTTGGACTATGTATAAGGTTGTGAAAGATTCAAGGAGCAAGAATTTTCACATAAGTATATAGTGATATATTGTCTCCATTGAACAACATGAATTACTTGGCTATTGCAGAGCTATATATTTTATGTTATTTTTTTTCTTCGGCATTGTTGTCAAAGGGAGAGAGATTGAATATGAAATGGAAAGATATTAGTTACTAAGAACACAAATGGATAGAGATTTCATAAAGGGAGAGACTTGAATATATTTTTATAAGAACTGAAGGAATTTGAGAGCTGAAAAGATCTAATCCCTAGATAGTGTGCACTTGTCCTTCTGTTATATAACATAGTGATTAAACATATTAAATATCAAGCTAAGGGAGAGCTTACCGAGCTAAAACATTTACTTACATAGTTGTGCAATACATGTTTGTTATGTGTATGGAATATTTCATATTGCTTATGTTGCCATTAATGCCAAAGGGAGAGATTGATGAACTACAACTGATTGAATACCTAAATGACTTGAAGATCTATGATTAGAGATCACTGAGTTAATGAAATGACATGTAAGATAATTAAATCAGTCATTATGTTGTCATTCATGTCAAATAGTTTTGAAATTACTTATCATGTTAGTTACAAATATCTAAACATTTGTCAAATCAGAGAAAAGATGAAGAACTGAGATATCTACATAGAGAAAGATGGCTATGATAGATAAGGATAAGGAATACTATGGGTAACTTATTTATGATTCTATGATCTCATATTGTTGACTTGATTATTTTTCATTAATCTATTATGAAGAAGGATGCAAAAAGGTACAAGATAATGTAGTCGGTAAATGAAGACTTCAGTATATACCGAGCCAGTGTTGTCTATACTGAGCAATAGTATTAATCAAGTTTGTATTCACCGACACATTTCTTTGTTAACCGAGTATGGATGAAAGTATTAAATTCTTAGATTAGCCAACATAAAATGATGAGCTAGAAATTGTTATGATTTTGAGATTGAGGATAAAGTTTTTTATGAGATCCATGATTGACAAAATTCAGAGAAGATCTAAAGGATGGAATTGAAATGTGTTATAGACACAACTGCCAAGGAAGGTTTAAGAGGCTAAATCAACAAATAAGATTAAGTGGAAAAATTTGATGGTTTATATGAAAATGGTTTATCTATCTATATAAGAGATATGAGTTTCTTTATTGAAACATACTGAAAGAAAGAAGACTAGAGAGATTTAATGTGAATACAGTTTCATGTGTGCCTGATTAAACTGGTTGAAGGAGAAGTGATCTGCAAAACATTACTGAGCATCAAAGAGCTATTACCGAGTGAAAGTAAGTTAAGGAAGTGAATTGAAATATTGATGAGAGGATTTGTATGGGCTTAGAATAGATCTGAACATATGCAAATTTTGAGTTATATTTTAATCAGATCAACTATAGTTTTAGTTTAACCATTGATACACAAAATCTCCTAACCAAGTGGACTTAACCATTTTATGTTATTCCCCTATTCCATTCAAGGAATGTACATTGTTATCTAATTGACCCCATAGTAAATGATGGTTGAAAGATAACTATTAGTCTTAAATCCTCTTACAAGGTCACATTGAATAGTGTGTTTGTAACCTTTACCAAGGTTGGCTCTTCGCTGAGTTCACTTTAGAAGTGTGAAAATTATTTTGGATTACCGGTCCCAGGTGGTTTTTCCCTTAATAGTGTTTCCATGTTAAATCATTGTGTTATGTTTTTTTGGGATGATTTTTTTATTGTCGTACTTTATATATTACATATTTTATTTGGTTGGTAATCAGTGAGTTAATTAGCTGGTAATCAATAAAAGGAACACACAGTTTAATAGTTTATGTTACCACGCTGCAAAAATTATTGAAATTGTTTTGGGAGTTTCATTTTTGTATTTGGGACTGTAAGATAACTAATCTAACTGATTCCAACCCCCCCTCTTAGTTATCCTAACATTTGGTATCAGAGAGTATTGGTTGCTTTGCAATATTTTTTAAGGACTTAAGCTAAAAGATTACAAGATGTATAAAAGAGAAGTGTTGAAGTTGAACAAGGACAACTTTAGTACATGGAAAAGTGGGATGAGACTTCATCTATCTGGAATTGGAGAATCTTCTATATCTTTACTAGAAAATGGATATTTAGAACCACCTAGTCCTTTGACTCTTGATCAGTTAAGAGACTAACATGAACACAACATTACCATGATAGACATTGTTGTTGCTCTATCTTATGCTGAATTTCAAGACATCAAGGACTACACTACTTCAAAGTACATGTGGGAAAAACATGCCCTATTACATGGCGGTGATACAAATGTGATGAGAGCTAGAGATGAAATCTTGAGAGGTAGATTTGATGATATGAAAATGAAGGAAGGAGAAAACATAGTATAGTACTCAAACCAAATTAAAGAGGTTATGAATGCTATTCATGGAGCTAATGGAACTATTGAGGAGGATACTATTGTAAGTAAAATTTTGAGAAGACTTTTTCCTATATAAGCAATCATAATATTTTCTATTAATGAAATGAGGTCTGCACCTAATAGCACACTTACTCTTGATAGTTTGATTTGAAATTTAACCACTTTTGAGATGAAAAATTATGATAACAGTGTTGTACCAATTGTTGATTCTACTTTTAGGTCTTCTCTAAAAATTAGTAAATCTAGTAGTAAGCACAATATAAGGAATGCAAGTGATAGCAATACTGATGATGAGTTTGATGAACTTGAAGTTCTAATGGCTAGGAGACTACAGAGAGGTAAACAAAGGTACAAGGGTAAATTACCTTTAACTTGTTTTAATTGCAAAGAAGTTAGTCATATTGTTGCTAGATGCCTGAACAAGAAAGAATATGGGAATAAAAGAGAGATCCATAAGTAGAAGCTATGGTAGAACGAACAATAGAGATAACTAACAGTACAACAAAGACAACCAAGATCACAAAGATAAAGGTAAAAAGGTATGTTACATTTTTGAAGAGGATGAAACTGACACTGAAATAGATGATGACATTGAGGTGGTGTTTGTTGCAATGAAAGATGATTAAGAGGAAGAGGAAAGGTATGTCGAAACAACACTCATTTCTAAAGTTAGTAAAAATGATATATGGATCATTGATAGTGGTTGTACACATCACATGACTAGTGATGAAGATAAGTTTGATCATTTTGAGCATTATAATGGAGGATCAGTAAAAAAGGGTAATGCCACACCTTGCATGGTTAAAGGAAAAGGATATTTATTGATAAATGATAAAATCAGATGTGATAATTCTTATTGGGTAAGAGGACTGAATTACAATTTGTTAAGTGTGGCTCAACTAAACAAGTCAGGTCGTTGAGTTGCATTTGAAAGCAAGAAGGTGAGAATATTTGATGAAAGTGGAAATCTTTTCAGAATAGGAGGACAATCAAAAGGTAACTTATGTTACCTTGACAATGCTAAGAGGGTATCTGTAGGACCATGGTATGCAAAACTAGGCCCTTAAGTGGCAATGAAAATTCAAAAAATAAGGTTTAGGAAAGTTGACATAAAAATTTAAACTAGTTATAAATATTATATAAAAAATATGTAACAATAAAATCCGTAGAAAATTGAATTTATTTTCTAAGATACTAGGCCTTTTTTGAAAACAATTATTCTATATGTTGAAAATTTAAAATTTTAATGCAGTAGTACAAACATTTTAGGAAAAAAATAAGTAGATGTATGTCTGACCACCTTAAACACAATCAAATGATAATTTTTTTTACAATATTCTATATATAAGTAGTAGACTCATGTTCAGATGTGACACATATTTTGAATAATTTTTTTCCATATAAATAATTAATTATAATTTTTCTTCTACAACTTTTTCAAAATATAAAAACTGTCATGTCTGACAATGTTAACTTAGTCTACACTTTATCAAATTAATTTTTTTTAAAGAAAATTATTATAGTAGGAAAATCATAGAATGTGAGACATGTTTTGGATTTCAAAAATGTTGTACAGTTTGAAAGTTATAGCTATTTTTCAATAATTCTATTAATTAGGACTAGAAAGATAACAAGTAGGTGTATGTATGACCACATTAAAAAAATAAAATGATAATATTTTTTAATAAGATTCTAGATAAAAGTAGTAGACTCATGTTCAGATGTGATGTATATTTTTTTGTATTATTTTCCAAGTAAATAATTAATTATGATTTTTTTGCTAAAATTTTTCTTGAATATAAAAATTCTCCTGTTTGACCACCTTAAGTTAGTCTCAAATTCATCAAATTGAAATAATTGTTTATTATTATTGTATTAGATGAAGCATAGAATGTGATGTATATTTCAAATTTCAAAAATGTTATATTGTTTGAAAGTTATAGTTGTTTTTCAAAGAGTCTATCAATCAAGACTTCTTTTTCACATCACCACTTTGTGGCATACCATGATCCTACACATACCCAAGACTTCTTGTTTATTGGTGAAAAATGAGGATGCATGGTTATGGCATAAAAGATTATGCCATGTAAATTTTGATAACATGATTAGGATAATTAGAAAGAGAAAAGTTAGAGGACTACCTAGCATAACTAAACCTGATCATGTTATGTGTCATTAATGTCAGAAAGGGAAGACGAAAAAATCTAGTTTTAAAAGTAAAGAAAATTCAACAAAAAAAATCTTAGAGTTAGTTCAAAATGACCTATGTGGTCGCATGAGAACTCAGAGGTACTATGGTGATAGATACTTTATTCTATTTTTGGAAGACTATACTAGATTGATGCCTGTAATGCTTTTGAAAGACAAATATGAGGCATTTAAAGTGTTTAAATGGTACAAGGCTAAAGTTAAAAAAGAAATAGGAAAAAAACTTAAATGCTTGAGGTCTGATAGAGGTGGTGAGTTAATTTCTGATGAATTCACTAACTATTTTAATGAGCATGGTATTAAAAGATAGGTTTATGCACTTAGAACACTGCAGCAGAATGGGATTGCTAAAAGGAGAAATAAATCTATTGTTGATTGTGTAAGAACATTGATGATAGAGAAAAATGTTGCACAAATGTTTTGGAGAGAGGTAGTTAGCACAACTGTATATGTTGTGAACTGAGTTTAACTAAAGAAAGACACAAATATGACACCCTATGAGTTATGGTTTGGATACACACTGAGTGTAAATTACTTTAAAATTATTGGTAGCAAATGATTTATTCTAAAAGATGATAGGAATGGGAAATTTGACTCTAGAGGAGATGAGGGAATATTTCTTGGATATTAGATACTAAAATTAAAGCCTACAAGTGTTTGAATAAGGTTACAAATAAGATGATTGAAAGTAGTAATGCTAGAGTTAATGAATTTTCTAATTAAAATGATGAAGAAATCAATAAGGAGCTCGAAGACTATGGTAGATTTGCTTATGTTGAACATAAAAAGCACCTATTGAAGCCATAGGCTGAGTCTACTGAGCATCAGAAAAATAACACCAAGGAACAATAGAGGGAAACTGAGGAATAGGAAGAAGCCACCGACCAAGGAAATGAACCTGAACAGAATGAAGAACAAAGAAGAGATCAAGTGCTATCAAGATTTGTCAGAAGACATCATCCTAAGAATCAAATCATTAGAGATAAGAAAGTAGGCATGATGATGAGAAGTAAGTTAAGACAAAATGTATGCTTAATTTGTAAATTTGAACCTAAGAATTTTAAGGTTGCACTTGAGAATGATGAAAGGATAAATGAAATGAATGAAGAAATTGAACAAATTGAAAAGAATAAGACATGGAAATTAGTACCTAGGACAAAAGATAAAAATGTTATTGGTACTAAGTGGATTTTTAGAAATAAGCTGAATGAAAATGGAGAGGTTATAAGGAATAAGGCTAAACTTGTCTGCAAGGGATATGCACAAGAAGAACGTATCAACTATGGTGAAACCTTTGCACCCACTTCTAGATTGGAAGGAGTTCGCATGTTACTTGCATATGATGCACATAATAAATTTAAGGTATATCAAATGGATGTTAAGTCAGCTTTTCTAAATCGAATACTAGAAGAGGAGGTCTACATAGAACAACCAGAAGGATTTGTTGATCTGAAACAAAAAGACATGGTATGTAGAATACATAAAGGTTTATATGGAGTGATGCAGGCACCAAGAGCATGGTATGAAGGGTTACATATCTTTTAAGTATTGGTTTTGTAAAAACTAGTGAAAAAAATAATTTGTACATAAAAGGAGGATCTGATGATACTATTTTGATTGCTGAAATATTTGTAGATGATATAATTTTAGGAGGAAAATATCATCTTTGTAAATCTTTTGCTGATGAGATTAGAAAGGAATTTTCAATGAAAATGCTTGGAGAGATTAAATTCTTTCTAGGCTTGTTGTTTATTTAGCAGAATGATGGAATTTTTATCACACAATCAAAGTACATAAAGGAAGTGTTGAGAACATTTGGCATGGAAGCTGCTAAAATAGTAGGAACATCGATGGTTATAGGCTGCAAATTGACAAAAGATGATGAATCTACCAAGGTAAATTAGACTCTCTACTGATCTATTATTGGTAAACTGATGTATGTAGTACATAATAGGCCTAATATTGCACATGTAGTAGGCATTGTGGCTAGATTTTCTGCCAATACAAAGGATTCACATATGATTGCAGTGAAAAGAATCTTGAGATACCTAAAGAAAATAGAGGACTATGGTCTATGGTATCCTAAGGAAGGAAAATTTGAAATAAGATTTTACACTGATGGAGATTGGGGTGGAAATATAGATGACAAAAAGAGAAAAACTGGAGGAGAATTCTTCTTTGTTGAAAGAATTTTAACTTGGACAAGTAAGAAAAAACCTTGTATTTCTCAGTCTACTACTGAAGTAGAGTATGTTGCTGCTGCTACAAACTATTCAAATATTTCTTATATCAAACAAGTGTTGGAATGGATGAATGAATTAATCACTAAGCCAATGATTATATATTGTGACAACACTAGTGCAATAAATATTTCTAAGAATCCTATAATGCATTCAAATAAAAAGAATATATCAATTAAGTATCATTACTTAAGAGAAAAAGTATCAGAGAAGAAAGTCAAACTAGAATATGTTGCATCAAAGGGGCAACTTGCTGATATTTTTACCAAGCCTCTACCGAAGGTCACTTTTGAATACTTGAGGACTAGACTTGGGATCCATCCCCTATCTACCGGTCACTAATGTGATCTAGAGGTTGTATCAGCCTATTCTTATTAGAAGAACATTCATGTTGATGCAACATAGCTCACACTTTGGACTATGTCTAAGGTTGTGAAAGATTTAATTAGCTAGAATTTGCATATTAGTATACAGAGATACATTGTCTACACCGAACAACATGAATTAATTGGCTATTGCAGAACTATATGTTTTATGTTTTTTTTTCTTTGGCATTGTTGTTAAATGGAGAGAGATTGAATATTTAATGGAAAGAAATCAGTTACTTAGAAAACAAATGGAGAGAGATTGTAGAAAGGTAGAGAATTGAATATTTATTGATAAGAAAAAAAGGAATCTGAGAGCTGAAAATATCTAATCCATAGAGGACTGTCTACACTTGTAGTGTTGTTATGTAATTTAGTGATTAAACATATTAAATATAAAGCTAAGGGAGAGCTTACCAAGCTACATCATTTACTTACATAGTTGTGGAATACATGTTTGTTATGTGTATGGCATATTTCACATTTCTTGCATTGCCATCACTACAAAAGGGAGAGATTCATGAACTACAAATGATTGAATACCTAAATGACTTGAAGATTAGTGATTAGAGATCATCAAGTTACTGAAATAATATGTAACATAATTAAATTAGTCGTTATGTTGTCATTGATGTCAACTAGTTTTGACAGTACTTATCATGTTAGTTACAAATATCTAAACATTTGTAAAAGGAGAGAAAAGATGAAGAACTAAGATATCTATATAGAGAAAGATGGATATGACATCTAATGCTAAGGAATAATTTGGGTAAATTATTGATGAGTCTATGATCTCATATTTTTACCTAATTATGTTCCATTAATCTATTATGAAGAAGGTAGAAAAAAGGTACAAGACAATGTGGTCAGTAAATGAAGACTTCAGTATACACTAAGCTAGTGTTGTGTATACTGAGTGATAGTATTAACCAAGCTTATATTCACCGATGCATTTCTTTTTTAACTAAGTATGGATGAAAGTATTGAATGATTAGATTAGCTGACAAAAAATGATGAGCTGGAAATTATTACAATTTTGAGATTGAGGATAAAGTTTGTTATGAGATGCACAGCTGACAAAATTCAAAGAAGATGTAAAGGATTGAATTGAAACATGTTATAGAAACAAATGCCAAGGAAGGCTTAAGAGGCAATACCAAAGAAGAAGATTAAGCAACAAAATCTGATAGTTTATATGAAAATGGTTTATCTATCTATATAAGAGATATGAGTTTATTTATTGAAACATGCCAAAAGAAAGAAGACTGAAGAGAGTTCATGGGAATATAGTTTCATGGATGCCTGATTAGAGTGGTTGAAGGAGAACCAAACTATACAACATTACCAAGTGTCAATGAGCTATTACTGAGTGAAAGTAAGTTGAGGAAGTGACTTGAAATATTGATCAAAGGATTTGTATGGGCTTAGCATAGATCTGAACATTTGCAAAATGGAGTTGTATTGTAATCAGATCAACTACTATTTCAGTTTAACCATTGATATAGAAAATCTCCTAACAAAGAGGACTTAACCATCTTATGTTATGCCCATATGTCATTCAAGGAATGTAGATTGTTATCTAATTGAACCCATGGTGAATGTTGGTTGAAAGATAATTGTTAGTCTTAAATCCTCTAACAAGGTCACAGCTAACAGTGTGTTTGTAACCTTTAACAGGGTTGGCTCTTCGTCGAGAAGAGTGAAAATTATTTTGGATTACCAGTCCCAAGCGGTTTTTATATAACAGGGTTTCCACATTAAATCATTGTGTTATGTGTTCCTATGTTGATTATTTTATTGTCATACATTACATACTACATATTTGATTCGGTCAATAATCAGTGACTTAATTAATTGGTAATCGGTAAAAGGCACAAATAGTTTAATAGTTTATGTTACCGAGCTACAAAATTTATTGAAATTGTTTTGAGAGTTTCATCTTTGTATTTGGGACTATAGGATAACTGATCTAACTAATTCACCCCCCCCCCCCCCCCCCCACCCCACCCCTTAGTTATTCTAACAAGAAAGGTTAGTTAGGTTGGGTGACATGCATGATAAGAGGAAATAGAAAGATACTCCTTAAATTGATCAAATAACTGCTTACATCTTCATTCCAAGATAAAGTAGTATCTTTATTAAGAAAGGAAGTGAAGAGAATGGTATGATCATATAAGTTTGAGATAAATCTTTGTATATCTTTTTATCACTTCAAAAAAATTTCATGGCTTCTAGTCATTCCCTTTGGTCTCTGCAACATTTTTCATGCCTCTGGCCTTAAGCCCTAGTTCAAAAATTTAAAAATCTAGCCGTTGCAGAAGAAAACCGTAGTCTACCCTGGCCCTGTTCTAATTTGTTGTTACCTTTTTGGGCCACTTAAAATTCCTAAAAAGCATGTGCCTTATTATTTTATCACCCTGTGGGGTCAGCTATTAATTTTTCCTAAGTTTTTATCACTCGACGGTCTTTATTTTCCTAAGTCCTACCCCTTTAATTTTTCAATAGTTTTGGCTTATGTCATGCCCAGATTTCCTTAGGCAAAAACACAACTAATTTTTTTTTTTTACAACTCATTTTACAATAGTAGTACAAGCACATGAATAAATAGATTATCGCAAAGAAAAATAAATAAATAAGGTGCATTAATCTTCTTGCAAGTTACAGTTTTATTTTATTTTATTTACAACTTGGAAAACATGTCACTTTTTACAAACACTACAAAAATTTACAAGAAGACTATCTTACAAGATTTTACAAGAAGAAATAGATGAGACAAAGACTTTATTACATTTTTACAAGGTGCACTTTACACCCAAAATCACATTAAGGGGATTCACAAACACTACATACTTTCATAACCCTGGCCTAGTCCAACCAAGATAGCTAGAAAAACCTACAAGAAAAAAAAAAAAAACAACTCTTCCATGGAATACTCTCCTCCCTACCATATGGCATCATAAGACCTCGTAGGTCCTAGCCAACCCCCGAACAAGGGAAAAAAAAGCCAACAAGGAACACCCATATAACCCTCAAATATTGCACACATCACATTACTTCATGAAACAACAACATATACATCATTCTTGCCTTCACACAAGGATTTACAACAAGAACTTTTCTTACATGGCCTTTCACAAACAAGGATCTACTAAGACTCACTCAACAAGAAGGAAATAAGAACTTCAAGAAAGAAAAACCATGTTTCATCACTAGCTCACATAGCATACACATTTATCACTACAACATAAGAGATTCAAAACACTTTTCCCACACAATACTCTCATGAGTGAACTCAAGGACTTACACAAAGCATAACAACAATCCCACAACACACATAAAAAAACTACAATACCTTCCTACTCATATGAACTCATAAAATGCATAAACTCCATTAATGGAGGTTGAGGTGCACATACCTTCACTTGAAGTAATGGAAAATAGATGAAGTGAGTCTTCCCTTTTCTTCCCTTTTTTTCTCTAACTTTTTCCAAGCTCCTAGATTGTCTCCAAAGTTGGAGAGTGGGTGATTAGGCAACACAATCCAAGTTTGCCACTAAAATAGGCCTCTCACACTCTCCCATGCCCTTGGGAGAGTTGTGAGCTTCCCATTGGGTGACCTACCCAAAACCTTACAACTTTCCTAAAGTGGAACTGAAAAAAGGTGAATGGGGAAGAGAGTTGGAATCTTTTTGACTCATGAAGTTTCCCATGTGAGTTTGATTTTCGACATTTGACAAAAGCCCACTTTTGGAGGGCTTCCCAAGGTGGCTCTAGGGTGTCCTATGGTTAAAAGGGACCCTTACCCATAGGTATAACCCATGGGCCTTCTATTTTTGTGAAAAACAACTCCCTAGGGGACAATTTGACCATTCAAAACCCATCCCAAGGCAAAATTCGAAATTAGAGAAGATGTGACTACTCATGTGTGCCCTAACCAAGGCAAAGGTGTGGGGAAGACAAATTGTACTAGGGTTAGATGGTGACATGCATTCACTCCATGAGGTCCATTTCCAACTCAAAATACAAACACATGTGTCAATTGACACCATAACACATTCACAATTACACTTGGTACTTCCACTAAACAACTTAATAAAATAAACCAACTTAAATACATTCACATCCAAATACTTTACAAAATAAATTATGTCACAGGGAGGCCTTGTATCTCTTTGGGGACATGACCTTGCAGGTGTCACGGAGATAATATACACATGTTTTCTTCATTCCCCTTAAATTCCATGGTTTTATCCCTGCACACTCATACACTAAAGATAATATCAATAATTCCAAGAATACATTATGTATATAATCCAAGTAAAGCACCATATGAACCCATTTTTACATATACATCAATTTACATCTACATACCACATCACCTCATTCACATATTTAAATCCACATTTCTCCAAATCCAAAATTGATCTATATATATATATATATATATATATAGTAAATTGAAAATATCTCCTAACCAGGTTTCATAACTCAATTCCTAATAGACCATATTCATTTATATTCTCTATTTCTAAAGCATATCACAATTCCATTTATTTAAATTACCTCGATTAATCTGGAACAAGTCCCAGATACCAATATATGATTCAAGCTCTTCATTCTTTATCATTTCATTTAGATCAGAACTATGAGCTAGCAAAACACAACCCAAGTAAAATGCAATACCAATGCACTAGGGCCTTTCAACAAATCATTTCAGAATGTATCATATTGTAATAACATTATCCTAATTTAACACATGGTACAAAATCAACAGGTTTAGATCCTAGATTACACAATGTTATCTTAAAACAAGATAGTCCTTAAACCATGTTAAACATTGATCCTAACAACATACTTACCACTACACCTAATATGCAATCGCCCCATAATACAATTTTGCCATGGATTCCTTCTTTATTAGTTTTCTAGTATGTTTCACGAAGATGGTTAACTCAAGGTCATTTCTAATCCATCTCATAATTAATTGTTGATCCTATAAGGTCTTTTAATCTATAATCTCACTAATCAAATTGGTTAATAGTGTGGACATGTCAACTCATAAGGTTTCTATACTTCCTTAAGCTTAACTTAGTCTTGGTTATGCTAGTGAAATCAAATCATCAACACTATTGTTGTACAATTCAATATTTTGTATGGAGTGGTTTACATAATCACATTACAATGATTCTCATCAAGGTAATATGTTCTAGAAGGGCTCAACAAGGCTAAAAGACTAACGGTCTCCCAACCTTATCCACAAAAGTGTCTCACATAGAAGGAGAATGGTAGGGGCCAATTAAATTGCATAGCTCAATTCTATCACAAAAATTTACTTTTATTTGAAGCCTTCCTAAATTTATATTTTGATGCATGCAGCTATCACTTTAACATAAATCTTACACTTCTAGAGATCATTACAAACCATCTATGTGCGTGCATCATCCATTCCTAAGATAAGGCATCATAACGTATAATGTTGCCAAATAACTTAAAGATTCTATTAGGTTTACTATTCACTTGCTAATTACCATTGATTATCTTTATTTTAAAATGTCTCAAAACTATGTTAGTTAAATTGACTCATTCTATTTTTCATTAGGGAAATATTCTAATCCACATAAGCTCCCTTATTATAATTTCAGATAGAATTTCCAAGCATCTTAGAGTAATATTAATTCTATCATGTAAGCACAGGTTTACACCTTCATGTTCTAATACCACAATAGTTAACTAAAGGTAATATTACTTCAAACTATGTCTTAAATTAACATATTTCATGAATTCATTTGAAGATGAAATCTATTCTAATTAAGTTGATGAACTACAATCAAGATATCTAATATCTTTGCATAAAATCTATGAAACATTTTGAAAGAAATTACAATAGTGCTTACCAGAGTGTTCTTACCAAGATGAAGGAAATGGAGGGGTCCTGCAGCTTAAATCTTTCTTGGGCTTGACTCTAACACCATCTTAATCCTATGGTTTTCATAAGGTTGCAAGGGTTTTGTCATAGGCTTGTGATCTTATGAGAATCATTCATTCTTTTCCATGATGTAACACTTTAGATAGTGGGTCCAAAGTGACACGTAGGTATAGTTGACATTCTATGATTGGTCCATGATGCAATATGCTAGCAGTTGTCAGTGGGACCTAGTTTGTGGCTTGTCAGAGGGTCCTGACATCTATAGAAAATTGACAATAGGTGTAAGATCTCATGGGATGTGTTGGAAGTTTGAGACATTATCCTGGCCATCAATTTTACTTTTCTCAAAGGTGATAAAGTGAAGTGGGTCCACCGCTACGTGTACTCAATTGGCAGTTCCTCATTGGCTAAGAAAAATGATGACATGGTAGGGTGGGGTCACGCTTTGTGTTATCAACTAAGATTTTAGATCGATGATTGGCATATAAGTCCATAGAATCTTTTGAGCCATTCAGATTATGCACCAGCCATCTGATCCTCCATGTGTGTAGGATGACTATTTTGGGTCTGTTGAAAGGTATTACAATTGGAGCCTTCTTATTGGTTGTGTCAGTGGGACTTGAGGTTTTTAGTTTAACAGATAGTTAAAGACTTGCTTAATCTTATAGCTCTCACTTTACCACAAGGTGAAGATGCGTGCTAGATAAGTCAACACTTTGGTGATAGCCATCGATTCACTTTTGGCTATGTGCTTCATGGTAGTGGTCCCGATGTCAGACATAATTGATTGGCAGTTTCTCATTGGTCCACATGTGCTGAGGTGGACTTATTAGTGGGTCTTCTAGTCTTAGGAGAGTTAATATGCTGTAGGATCTAATGGTTGTCATGATAGCATTGATCGCAGATGCACATGCTTTATGCTAGTGCTTTTGCAATGATTGTTCGATGCGAAGACAAGGAAAATTTTGTGATGTGTTCCCGGTGTCTGACAGAGATGATATGGGGGTTTCTTAGTGGTCTGCGTGTTGCTGACTATGTTGTGTTAGTGGGGCCACCAGTTTGTAAAGAGGTTAAAGTGTCATGTGATCTCTTGGCTATCATTATGCTGCAAGGGTAAGTTGCACGATGGATAATTTAGTGGTGTAGCGATAGTTGTCAATTTTCACTAAAGACGGAAAGCCTGCTCAATGGGTCCTTTGCCCTAGTTGTCACTGATGTGCTATTTTCTTATTCATCAGGTTCTTGTTTAGATGGCAGCTAACTATTCTGGGTCCCGTGGCCATTTTTAAAGATATATGAAGATCTAGCCCGCTGTTCGATCTATCGGGAAAAGGAAAAGATCTATGGTTGCATTTTAAAATTTTTGACATGACCATTGCAGTTTGAATTTGAAATTTTGAATGGGGTTTCCAATGATAGGAAGTACCAAAATTTAGGGTTTAGTAGTTTATTTCAATTAGTTTGGTGGCCTTGGTTATTGCAGACTAATACGAGGCTCTCTGTGGTCAATGGCATGATATTTTTGTACCAAGAGAAGTGTGGTTTTATGCTTGAGAAGTGCTTGTAGGTGGCCGATTTGATTGGTTTTCATGGCAATTCTTTGTTGTCCTGTACTATTCTCATAGATTTTGATGATGGCAGATCTGTCTAAGATTTGTTTTCACTAGATTGCCTATGTTTCTTCCCCTGCAATAACTTTTTTTGTATTTTTTATTGGTTGGGTAGTTGAAACCCTAACCCTAGTCATCTAAAGCTTGATGCATCCTTTTAGGATTCAAAGATGACTAGGGATTATAAATGGAGTTGTGTTAGTTGTTTTAGGGGTTTCAGTTTCTGCCTTTTTAGGAGAATTGGTTCCAAGAAAGGTTTTGTCCTGCAGATTTTCTCCTTCTCTCTGCATATAGGGTTTTCTTGCTTCCTTTGTTGGTTTAGAGAATATAATACATATTGTAATTGATTTGTCTTATGTATGAGGACTCAATTTATTCTTACTATTACCAAACTATCTCCATTTGAATTCTGAATTCATTAATCATACTTCAAGGGTGTTTGATTTTTCTGTTTGCATTTCCTATGTGTTTGCAAGTGGAGTTGTCTTCATAGAGATAACTAGTTTAGGATTAGTTTTCATGTATGTATGAGTTGAGGTGTCAAAGATATGTCATGCTTGTCTTCCAGTGGATGTTGGTTAATGTATTAGCTATTTATAGGTCTCTTCTAAGGGGAGGGTTAAAAGCCTTTGGATGCGTAATAACATACTTGGATACACAGGTGGGTCATTGAAGTGAGGTTTGGTCATGGTGTGTGATTGATGTTAGGCATCAACACATTGAATTTATTGCTTTCTTGTTTCATAGCTGTCTATTGCAATAAGGTATTTGACTCTCTGGCCCATTGGACAAGGCACTGGTCTATGAGGGACTTAGGGTATCTCAGGAAACCTTTCAAACCCATCTTTAAATCATTTACATTCAGTTCCACCCTTTCCCTTACATGTTGTTAGTATAGGTCTCTAGTTTTCATACCCATTCTATGCAAGTAGGGATATTGCATGAGATCTTGGTTTCATTGAGGTACAAGATACCTAAAAGGGTTTGAGAACCATTCCATAGTCAGTTACCTACAAGCCTATAGTATGATTCAAGATGTATGTGTGTGTAGATGAGGTATACTTGCTTGAGTGATGTGGAGCTCAAAGTGTAGAAGGATCTCTCTTTGATCGTTGTCAGTTGGCCTTTTTCCTTGTCAAATTTAGAGTGTTGAGTGAATGTGACACTGGCCCTGTCAATCCTAATGTCAATCTAACCTTTGGGGAAAAAGAACACCAACAAGATGGCGACTCTACTGGGGAGAAGTAAAAGACAGCAAGACTCATTGCTTGGCTGGATCATCCCAGAGTCTTGGTTAAAGATCATAGAGTCAAAAGTAAAAAACAAATTTGTAAAATCTTCTCACTAAGTGTTGAGTGGGGACTTTGAAGTCTCTGTTTGATCAGTGCAGTCTCTAATAGATAGTGTGTAAATCATAGTTTTGTTTCATGTTGATTGGAAGAAGATACAGAGAGAAGTAGAAAAATTTTCCTCTTTGAGGAGGTGGTGATTCTACACAGAAAAGAATCAGATGGAGCTTCAGGGTGATCTCTAGATCTACCCTACCTTCTAGTCAACAAAGTCTTCTGCTACAAAACTCTCAAGTACTTTTCAAGGTCTAGATGTTTCCTTATTAAGTGATCAAGCACCAAGAAAAGGATAAGGTGTGAGTAGAGGTTTGCATACTTCAAGTTTTTAGTTACATCTCTGCAAAATTGTATGGAAGTATTGCATTAAGTTTGATGGGTAAGCTTGAGGAGGAACTTGCTTTCCTTGAGCAAGGTTATGGATTGCATGTCATTGATGAGATTGAAAATAGGATGTAGAAAGGATCTATCCATATCTCTTTTCTATGATAGATTTTGGGATGTATATAATGAGCTTCTTGATGATGTTGAGTTTTTAGAATCTGAGTTCATTAGTTTATTCTTGGATCTTTATTTTCATGAGTCAACCTGTTGCTCAAATGCATTGTGGGAAAAATATTATATATGTGTTAGAGATTGGATACTTAGTGATGACAGCCTTGGGCTTGAGGATGCACTTGTGGTTATGTTCTTAAAGGCTGAGAACTGGCAGTTAATGAGGGATAGGAGGTTGAGGGCATTGGCTTCTCTTTATGTTGATCATGAGGAAACCAGTAGTTCTGATGTTGATTCTCATTATGTGGAAAGTGTTGACTATGAGGCTGATTTTGAGGTCACTGCATATGAGAGTGTTGAAGATGGATTTGAGGTTGATAATATTTCCATTTTGTCTGCAGATTTTTCTTCTTTCTAATATCAAGATTCTTGCTTCTTGTCCTGGTTTGATGATGTTTTGTGTGAAGGGTAGAATATTGGATATGATGCAGATGATGATTCCTATAGTGATTGCTTCACACAAAATGATTTAAAGCTAGAGATGTCTATCCTTGTTCTTGACAGGGATGATGTTTGCAGTAGGGGTGGGGCTGAGGAAGATGATATCATGGCCCAAAGTCCATTGAGTGGTGAAATGATTTCAGTGCTCTTGGCTGAAGAATTTTAGAGGTAAACCCCTATTTTGGATTTTGATTTACAGGCCCCCTATGATCTATCCTTTGACACTGATAATGAGGCCAGTGTTCAAAGTGATAGTGATGATCCATTTTTGCCAAAGCCCTCCTCATGTAGTAACTCTGCAAAAGAAGAGGTAGAACGACATGATAGTGTGTTTCCCTATCATAAAGATTGTAGTGATGAACAAATTTCTTATTCATATCCTTTTTCTTCTTTTGCTAAATATGATAGTGATGGTGACAGTATTGAGGACCTTGTCTTCAATAGTTGGGACAGGACTTATTTTGGTAAAAATAATGATGTAGATTAGTTGTTCCCCTATCACAAAAGTTTTGAAATAGACCTTCACTTGGTTCATGATCCAGTTCATGAAGACATTAGGGAGGAACCAAGTTGCTCAGTGGCTGAAGAAATTTATGAAGGAAAATCAGAGGATCCAAGTCCTTCTCAACCAGGTATTTTTGATGTAATGCATGATGCTCAGTATGTTTTGTTCTCTGATGCATTACTAGATGAGTCTTTTATCTTTTCCAGTCATCAAGAAGTAGTAAATGATGTTCCATACTTCTTGGAGTATGAATGTAATGATTATGATTGGAAGAACAGGGGCAGTGATCATTATGGTTTTTTTTTTTGGCCCATGAATATTCATAGATGTTGTCAACAAGATGGTCAGGATAATTTCAGGTGGCTAGTCACATTTGTAGATGAAAATTGGATTTTTGATTCAGGGGGGTCACTGGTTCTCTTTTGGTGGCCTAGGGCTACCAAGTAAAATTTTAAAATCTTGTAAATCTTTGTAAATATTTCCCTTTCCTATTGTGTGTTTCCCTTCCTATTTCTCTAGTTTGGTTGCCAGTTATTGAGGTATATATGTTTTGTCGAGTAGGTGGTCTACTCTCCTAGAGATCTAATTCCTTGCTATGCCTGTGGGAGGCATACATCCCTAGACAGAGCCACTGTTATCACTTAGAAAATTTTTCATGGCTTCTAGTCATTCCCTTTGGTCTCTACAATGTTTTTCATGCCTCTAGTCTTAAGCCCTAGTTCAAAAATTTAAAAATCTAGCCGTTGCAGAAGAAAACCCTAATCTACCCTGGCCCTATTCTAATTTTTTGTTACCTATTTGGGCCACTTAAAATTCCTAAAATGCACGTGCCTTATTATTTTATCACCCTGCAGGGCCGACTGTTAATTTTTCCTAAGTTTCTATCACCCGACGCTCTTTATTTTCCTAAGTCCTACACCTTTAATTTTTCTATAGTTTCAGCTTAAATCTTTCTTGGGCCCAGCTCTAACACCATCTTAATGCTATGGTTTTTGTAAGTTTGCAAGGGTTTTGTCAGAGGCTTGCGATCTTACAACGAACATTGATTCCTTTTCATGATGTAACACTTCAGATGGTGGGTCCAAAGTGACACGTAGGTACACTTGGCATTCTATGATTGGTTCATGATGCAATATACTGGTAGTTGTCAATGGGACTTGGTTTTTAGCTTGTCAGAGGGTCCTGACATCTACAGAAAATTTATGATGGCATAAGATCTCATGGGATGTGTCAGAAGTTTGAGACCTTATGCTGGCCGTCAATTTTACTTTTATCAGAGGTGATAAAGTGAAGTGCATCCAGCACTATGTGTACTCAATTGGCAGTTCCTCATTGGCTGAGAAAAATGCTGACATGGTAGGGTGGGGTCACGCTCTATGTTATCAACTAAGATTCTAGATCGATGGTTGGTATATAAGCGCATATAATCTTTTGAGCCCTTCAGATCATGTGCCAACCATCTGATCCTCCATGTGTGTAGGATGACTATTGTGGGTCCACTGACAAGTATTACAATTGGAGCCTTCTTATTGATTGTGTCAGTGGAACCTGAGGTTTTTGGTCTAACAAACAGTTAAAGACCTACTTAATCTTATAGCTCTCGCTTTACCGCAAGGTGAAGATGCATGCTAGATAAGTCAGCACTTTAGTGATAGCCATGGATTCACTTTTGGCTATGTGCTTCATGGCAGTGGTCCTGGTGTCAGATAGAATTGATTGGTAGTTTCTCATTGGTCCAGGTGTGCAGAGGTGGACTTGTCAGTGGGTCCGCTGGTCTCAAGGGAGTTAATATGTTTCACGATCTAATGGTTGTCATGATACCATTGATCAAAGATGCACATGCTTTATGCCAGTTCTTTTGCGATGACTGTGTTGGTGTCTTTTCCTTGCAGGACCAAACTTGAATCAAATGGTTGGGCTAGAAACAAAGGTTAGGCAGTCAAGTTTGACAAGAAAAACAAACCAATTGATGAGGATAGAGAGAAATCCTCCTTCTTTGAGCTCCACATTCACTTAGGTGGGTATTGCCTTATTTGGACATTCAAGACACCTCATGACAAACCAAAGTCCTGTAGATAGATTAATGTGGAATAGCAATCAATCTCCTATAGATATCTTGTACCCCAATGATAGAAAGCCTCATGCAATAGCCCTACTTGCATGGAATGAGACTGAAAGCCAAAGACCTATCCTAACAACAAGAAAGGGAAAGGGTGGAGCTAAAGGGAAAAGATTTTAAATGGATTGAAAGGTCCCTTGAGATGCCCTAAGTCTCTGATAGACTAGTGCCTTCTCCAATGGGCCATAGAGTCAAACACCCTACTACAAGAGATAGTTATGAAACAAGAACACAATATGCTCAATGTGTTGATGCCTGACATCAATCACACACCATGACCAAACCTCAACTTAACACCCACCTGTGCCTTCAAGCATGCTATTATCCCTCAAAGGATTTTGACCCTCCCCTTAGAAGAGACCTATGAAAGGATAATACATTAACCAACATCCACTCGAAGACAAGCATGACCTATCCTTGATATTTTAGCTCATACATGCATATACACTAACCCTGAACCAGTTACCTCTGTGAAGATAACTCCACTTGCAAACATGTAGGCAATGCAAATAGACAAATAAAACACCCTTGATGTATGATTAATGCATTCAGAATTCAAATGTAGATAGCTTAGTAACAGTAAGAATAAACTGAGTTCTCATACACAAAATAATTCTGTTACAATATGTATTATGTTCTTTGAACTAGTAATGGAAACAAAACACCCTATATGCAGAGAGAAGGGGAAATCTGCAGAGCAGAAACTTTCATTGGAACTGACAAAATTCAGAACCCTTAACAAGTCAAAAATTTTGACACTTATACCACTAGCTGCCTTGGAATTCTCTAGGAGAATGCAACAACTTTGGGATAGCCAGGGTCAAGGTTTCAACCACCACACCAACTCAAACAATCACAAAATTTACTGTAGGGGTAGGAAATACAAGCAGCCTAGAGAAAGAGATCTCAAATAGATCTTACAATTATGACAATCAGTACAAAACATCAGGCAGAACCATGAAAACCAGTACAAATCGGCCACCTGCAAATAGCTTGTCAAGAACAAAATAGTCCTTCATACGGCACAAAAGTCTTTGCAAATCAAGTAACAGGCATCTAGACCACTTTGCAACCACTGCGAAAACCATAAATTCAAGTACTTCCTATCGCTGCAAACCCTTCGGCAAATTTGAATTCAAAATCCAATAGTTATTTCTTTGGCATCAACAGTGAATCAACGGTCAAAATTTAAACCTTTATCAACTTTATATCCCCTCCATCTGATCAATCTCCCCCTGCAGGCTTCACAACTTAACCTCCTACTTTGTCATGCTACCGCGCAGTCAATAACCTTATCCACCACAAGAAACTGACCTCACCCTATGCTTGGTCGCATGATTGCATAGCCCAGGGATGGGCTATGCAAACATGCAAAAAACCATCAGCACTCACCACTGAAGTCAAATACACTTGGGCATTGCAAATATGGGTCCCACTGCAAACCCCCTGCCACCGGGCACACTGACAACCAATCAGAAATCAGCACGTCACCACCGTGGATGCCACATTACCACCTCTCACCAGGCCCCAGGGACACGTGTCGACTAGTCACATGATCACATAGCCAAAGAATGGGCTTTGTGATCATGCAATAGCCAACCAAAAGCCACCACATCACCACCTTTGATAGCAGGCCCACAGTGAACACACCCATCAGCACCCAATCAGAGAGCGGACACATGATCGCATGGGGTGAGAATATTCCATGTGATCACATGCCGACCTTAGATCTTTTTATCTCTGACACTGGGCCCCGCTAACAAGTCGCCACCACATGGATCAATCAGATATGAGCTTTACCTTTTAGAGGATCTCACAGCTGTCGCAAAAGCATGAGAAATAAACCTCATGCATCTTCACCACGTGAAATTGCGGCAACGATTGATCCTGTCTAAACTTTAACCGTGCCAAGAAACTAAAAAGAATTGGGACCCAGATGGACTGGTGGAAACTGATCACATGATCGCATGTCAGAAAAGTCTGACATGTGGCCATGTGATAGCCAATTAGGAAGAGCCTTTAACAACCTAGGCCCACCACCCATCGCACTTGGGCACTTAGGAAATGCCAGTCAAGCAGGAAATTGCAAGGTCAAAAACACATAGGGTTTTTGATGCAGCACAAGACTAAAAACACATAAAGTTTTTGACGCCAAAGGATAAGCGCACAAAAGTAGGAAGCATAGGGTCAAAAACAATGAAGTTCGAAAACACACAGACCGAAAACACATAGGACTTTCAGAAACATTGTGGGTTTTTGACACTGACAGATTTTAAAAATTTTTCCTGCTGACCTTGAAACTTTAATAACTTTCTAGATTTAGTAATTCAGCACGTACAAATTGGACCAGAGCTTGGTGAAAACACAAGGAACACAGGGTAGGACACAAACCATGAAACATTTGCAGGGAGGAGGCCATTTTCACAAGGTTTTTGCTATGACAGAAAAATGGCCTAACAAACCGTCTGATGCAAAGACAAGGAGAATTTTGTGATGTGTTCCTGGTTTCTGACAGAGATGATGTGGGGGTTTCTCAGTGGTCTGCATGTTGTTGACTGTGTTGTGTCAGTGGGGCCACTAGTTTGTAAAGAGGTTAAAGTGTCGCGTGATCTCTTGGTTGTTGTTACACTGCAAGGGTAAGTTGCATGATCAATAAATCAGTAGTGTAGTGACAACCATCAATTTTCACTAAAGATGGAAAGCCTGTTCGGTGGGTCCTTTGCACCAGTTGTCACCAATGTGCTATTTTCTTATTCGCCAAGTTGTTTTCTAGGTGGCGGCTGACTGTTCTGGGTCCGATGGTCATTTTTAAAGATATATGGAGATCTCACCCGTTCATCCAATTTGCTAGGAAAAGGAAGAGATCTATAGTTTCATTTTAAAAATTTTGACGTGACCATTGCAGTTTGAATTTGAATTTTTGAATGGGGATTCAAGCGACAGGAAGTACCAAAATTTATGGTTTTAGTAGCTGATTTTAATTGATTTGGTGGTGCTGGTTGCTGTAGACTGATTCAAGGGTCTCTGTGGTTGGTGGCATGATGTTTGTGTACTAGGAGAAGTATGGTTTTGTGCTCGACAAGTGCTTGTAGATGGCTAATTTGACTAGTTTTCATGGCAATTATTTGTTGTTCTATATTGTTCTTGCAAATTTTGATGATCGCAGATCTGTCTGAGATTTGTTTTCTCTGGGTTGGCTATGTTTCTTCCCCTGTAATAAATTTTGCTATATTTTTTATTAGTTGGGTAGTTGAAACCCTAACCCTAGTCATCCAAAGCTTGATGCATCCTTTTAGGATTCCAAGAAGACTAGGGATTATAAATGGAGTTGTGTTGGTTGTTTTAGGGGTTCCAGTTTCTTCCTTTTTAGTAGAATTGGTTCCAAGAAAGGTTATGTCCTACAGATTTTCTCCTTCTCTCTGCATATAGGGTGTTCTTGCTTCCTTTGTTAGTTTAAAGAATATAATACATATTGTAATTGATTTTTCTTATGTAGGAGGACTCAATTTATTCTTACTGTTACCAAACTATCTCCATTTGAATTTTGAATTCATTAATCATACATCAAGGGTGTTTGATTTTTCTATTTTCATTTCCTATGTGTTCATAGAGATAATTGGTTTAGGATTAGTTTTCATATATTTATGAGTTGAGGTGTCAAAGATATGTCATGGTTGTCTTCCAGTGGATGATGGTTAATGTATTATCTATTTATAGGTCTCTTCTAAGGGGAGGGTTAAAATCCTTTGGATGGGTAATAACATACTTGGATACATAGGTGGGTTGTTGAAGTGAGGTTCAGTCATGGTGTGTGATTGATGTTAGGAATGAACACATTGAATTTATTTCTTTCTTGTTTCATAGTTGTCTATTGCAATAGGGTATTTGACTCTGTGGCCCATTGGACAAGGCACTAGTCTATGAGGGACTTAGGGTATCTTAGGAAACCTTTCAAACCCATCTTTAAATCATTTACATTTAGTTCCACCCTTTCCCTTACATGTTGTTAGTATAGGTCTCTGGTATTCATACCCATTCTATGAAATTAGGGCTATTGCATGAGATCTTGGTTTCATTGAGGTAGAAGATGCCTACAAGGGTTTGAGAACCATTCCATAGTTAGTTACCTATAGGCCTGTAGTGTCATTCAAGATGTATGTGTGTACAGATGAGGTATACCCACCTAAGTGATGTGGAGCTCAAAGTGTAGAAGGATCTCTCTTTGATCCTTGCCAGTTGGCCTTTTTCCTTGTCAAATTTAGAGTGTTGAGTGAATGTGACACTGGCCTTGTCAATCTTAATGTCAATCCGACCTTTGGGGAAAAGAACACTAACATATCTTTTTTTTCCCTTGTAAGATTGAAATTTGTGACAAATTTTGAGGAGATGACATATTAATGATAGCATCAATATTTTGAATGTCTGCCTAAATTCCTTTATTAGAGATGATAAATCTAAGAAATTTTCCACTATCCACCCCAAAAGAACATTTATAGGGATTGAAACACATTTCATAATTATGTATCATTTTGAAAAAAATTCTAAGAATAAGAACATGATCACCACGTTGAATGGATTTAGAGAGGATATCATCAACATAATCTTTGAGGATCTTGTGAATGTAATCATGGAAAATTAATTTCATGGAATTTTGATAAGTGGCACCAACATTCATTGATATAAAAGGAATAATCACCCAATAACATTTTTCCCAAGGTGTAATAAATGTGGTTTTATGTTGATCTTCAGGAGGAATGAAAATTTTACTATAACCAAAAAAACTAGCCATGAAGGATTGTTAGGAATAAATGTTGAATATATCCTATGGAGGAGTACTCACAGCCATTCTATAGTAGTTGTTGTTGCATTCATGACTATGATTGTCATTGATGTCAACATAGTGATCTACTAAAGATTAGTAGAGAAGCAGATAGTGTTTGAGTTAGTGCACGCGGGTTATTGAAGATCAAGCTATGCAAAGTTGAGGATTTAATCTATGATATTTTATAAGATCATGGTTAAGATCACATATAGAAATTCATCTATTCATAATAGTTATGTGTAATTCCATTGAAGCAGTGTTCAGGTAGTAACCCTGAGAAGCGGTTTATGGAAATAAGATAATATCTCCTAATCGGGATAAAATCTGAGCATGTGAAATTGTACAAATTATGAAGACTTGAGGATTTTGATGTGGACGTGACAACAAGGTTAAAGGTCACACAAGTGGAGAGTTATTTTAATTGGAAGCTGATAGTTTTATGTAATTATGGAATTTTTTGTAACGTGTGGAAGATTTTTTTTGTAATTGTTATGTTGAATCGTTTGTAATTATTTGAGTGTGGCATAAAGGAAGGATTAATTTCCTTGTTGTAAAGGTAAGAACAAGAAATTTTAATGTAATATTTTGTGAAAGAGAATTGTGGATTTTTGTAATACTTGTTGTAAAAGGATATGCGAAGTACAGAGATCTGGCATTGAGATCTGATGAAGCAGTTGGTGCAGTTTGGCACAGTCAGAGGAGAAGCTATAATTTGTTGAGATCAATAATCCTTTGGTACTATTATGTTGAGTAATACAGAGATCAATTGGACAATGTGTTCAGTGGTCTTTCCCTTGAAGATATTTGGACAATGGGTCCTTCTACCTTCCATAACTTCTAACAGGGTTAGAATCTTTTAGCAAAGATTCAAAGTCTCCTAATAGGGATTGATATGTATTGAATGTATTTCATAAGACTCCTAACAGAGTCCATGCTCTCACAAGGAGATTTAATATTAGTGCATATTTTGTGGGCATCATTTCCACCAGCGTTTATTCTTTGAACAAGAGGTTCCCTAGTAAACATATCTTCTTTTATTGTGTTGTGTATGCATATGTTTCTATGGTTGTTGATTAGATTACTTACATGGTTAAAATATATTAAGGAAGATAAAAGTTGTATGTATCTGATAACTGATTGACACCCGCCCCCCCTTCCCCCCCCCCCCCCCCCCCCCCCGCTTTTAGTTATCTTGGTGGACTTTACTTTCTAACAATTTCTATCAGAGCAGTAGGTCCTTGAAGGAAAAGTTTAAAAACTTGAGGAGATCTATGGAAAATCATTTTAGGAAAGAAATCCCTAAGTTTGATGGAGTAAATTTTGATAGCTGGAAAGAAAAGATGAAGACAAATTTGATTTGTTTAGGACCAGGATATTGGTTAATCATAAATAATAATAAGACTATCATTGATGAAGAAAACATTGATGAATGTACTAATGAGGAGAGAGATCTATTCATGTGTAACACACTTTCCAGATAAGAACTCTTGTCAGCCCTTCCAAAAAATGAGTGCAGTCAAGTAAAATATCTAAATACATCTTATTAAATTTGGTTATCTTTACAATCTATGTTTGAAGGTGATGCACATGCAAAGAGAATTAGATTACATAATTGGATATGTGCATTTGAAGACACAAGAATGATGGAAGATGAATCTATTAGAAGCTATATTGGTAGAATATCATAAATTGTTGTAGGTATAAAATCCTATGATGGAATCAAGACATAAAATGAAGTGATATGGAAAATTCTGAGGACATTGACTCCTGCATACAGAAGAGACCAAAGATGATTTAGCAAGATATACATTATACTTAGAACTTCACCGAAGAAACTCTTCTTGGAAGACTAGAAGCAACAGAGATGCACTTGAGACAATTAGGAGATCTACCTAGAATGGAGACATCATTTAGTGCACTTAGTATTTTCCCTACTTTGTCAAGGAGTACTAGTGTGAGTGAACATTATGCTAGCAAAAATAGATCTAGAAATGAAGAAGACAGAAAGATTGAAGAAGGAATTGCCTTTCTTGTGAAAATAGAACCAGATGGTAAGAAATTTTTTAAATGTTGGACTTGTCAAGAATATGATCATTTTGCATTTGTTGGCTTTTAAACTTGTTCCCACATGGTGCCAGGTTTACACTATGATTGACAAACTGGTTAGTCTTCACCCCAAAGTCTGAGAAGGGAAAAAGTTCTAGTTGATGAGGATAAAGAACATCCTCCTTCTGCTTCAAGCTCCACATTCACTCAGGTGAACATTGTCTCATCTGCACACTCATGACTCTTCTTGAGTTGATGAACAAAAGGCCTGTAGATGTATTACTATGGAATAGTTTTCAAACCCCTATAGGTATCCTGTACCCCAATGAATCAATATCTCATGCAATAACCTGATTTGCATGCAATGAGTCTGAAAACTAGAAGGGACCTCCTACTACTACTACTAACATGAAGGGAAAGGATTTCATTTCAATGATTGATGATTGGTTGAATGGACCCTTGAAGTACCCCAAGTCTCTCATAGACCAGTGCCTTATCCAATGGGCAGCAAAGTCAAATACCTCACTGAAATAGGGCTATGAAACAAGATGACAACACACTCACCCTGACCAAATCATACATTACCAAACCACCTATGCACCCAGATATGCTATCACCTATCCAAAGAAAAGACCTAGGAATAGGCAATACATTAACTAGCATCCACTGGAAGACAAGCATGATGCATCTTTGATACCTTAGCTCATACATATCTGAATACTAGTCCTAGACTCAGTTGTTTCTGTGAAAAACAACTCCACTAAAAACACTCACTGGAAATGCAAGTAGAAAAACTATAACACCCTTGATGCTACAATTAATAAGTCTAAAATAAAAATGGAGACAATCTAAGAGTAGAATAAATATATTAAAATCTTATACATAAGACACTGTTACAATTTCATTATATTCCCATAGCCAGAGAGGACAGAGGGAACACCCTATATGTAGAGAAGAAGGAAAACACTACAGGAAGAACATTCATGGAACCAGTCCCCACAACTATGGCAGCAAGGAACCCAAACAAAGACAAAAACTCAACACTAAATACCACTAGCTACCAAGGGAGCCAAAAATGGGTTGCAACAAGCTATAGATAGCTAGGGCATAGCCTACACCAACCAAGCCAATCAAAGTTACAACAGAATTTACTGCAAGGGTAGGAAACCAAGCAACCTAGATAATCAGATCCAAGAATGATCTATAATCATGACAAACTACGAGCCTAGTATAGAACACCAGGAACTGCCAGGAAAATTAGTACAAATCGGCCACCTACAAACACACCTCAAGGATGAAATAATCCATCATACAGCACAAAACTCATCATGCAATCAAGTAACTAGCCTCTGGACCACCTGGCAACCACTGGAGCCACCAAACTAATTAAAAATGGCTAGAAAACCATAAAAATTGGGCACCTCCTATCACTACAAATCCCATAGAAATTCAAATTCAAGCTGCAACAGCTACTTGCATTTGGCAGGCTTTATGTTCTCCAGCCGTTTGCCCCTAGTCGCGCAACCACACTGTCATATCTCACCGCCATAGGAAATGGGCCTCAAATAAATGCTTGGTCACATGATCACATGGCCGAAAGATAGCCCATGCGATCATGCAACCACAGTTTCCAAGCCACAGAGTCGGTCACAAACTCTCTGCAAAGTCTCTGGCCATATCACCCCTACAACCATGATAAACAGACAGTTAGTCGCATGATCGCATAGCTCAGGGATAGGCTATGCGAACATGTGACAACCTGCATATCTTAATCCTGCTGCAACCACATAACCACTAAGAAATCCAAGCTTGGGCCCACGTTCAAAACTTAACATCCCGCCAGCGCTGACCAATCAGAGATCACCACGACACCACCTGCCAGCTCACCCATCAAGTAGCCACAAATGGGCCCCAGGACATGTGGCACCCTATCGCATGATCGCATAGCTCGAAAATGGGCTATGCGAACATGCGACAATCTACAAACACTACTGTAACTATTACCAACACCGCAACCATTATCACAACCAGTTTGTTACATGATCGCATAGCTCGAAAATGGGCTATGCAAACATGCGACAACCCGCCCTTTAATCACTAGCAAAACTACAAGGGGTACCACAACCACCACTGCACTACCAAGGACATGTGTCACTTGGTCGCATGATCACATAGCTGAGAGAAAGGCTATGCGATCATGTGACAGCCAATAGGAAGCCACCACATCACTACACTGCAACTAGCACCACCATTGGGCACCATGCACCAAGAAGGAGTTGGTCACATGGTCGCATGTCAAAAAAATCTAACATGCGATCATGCGACAACCAATAGGAACACGCGCCTTCACCTCCCCTCTAACATTGGGCCCACCACACATCGCGCTTGGGCACTAAAGCAAAGAAGACCGCAAGGCATTCAATGACTATGTGACAAACCACGTGTGTGATTGTGAGATGCTAGCAGATAACCGTCAGATATTTGGAGATCACGTGACTAAAGAGAAATAGACCACCCGCTAGGTCACTGAAGGTTACCTGATAACTGCCAAACACTCAGAGATCACGTGACTAACAGTCACCAAGTCACTGGATAGAAGATGTAACCACCTGGAGACCTGGAGAATTAGTGATAAGAAACTTTGAAGGACTGGGCTCCACCACCCATCGCACCTGCACAGTTAAGAACAAGGTAAAAAATACACAACATTTTTGACATAGAGAAAGACCAAAAACATAGAGAGTTTTCGACACCAAAGGATAAGTGCACAAAAGCAGGGAGCATAGGGGGTCAAAAATAATGCAGGTTATTAGTAAAAGATCAAAAACATCATGGAATTTTGAAAACACTGTGGGTTTTTGACACTTAGGTAGATTTTAAAGTTTGCTTCCTGTGGACCCTAGAATTTGAATAACTTTTTGGATTTAGTGATTCAACACATGTAAATTGGACCAGAGCAAGGTGACAACAAGGAGAACACAGGGCAGGAGGCCATGAAGAATACTTGCAAGGCAAATAGGCCATTTTAAAAAGATTTTGCAATGACAGAAAATAGGCCTAACAGTGGCTCTGGTTGGGGATGATGGGTAACTTGTGCCCATGCAAGAATTCAGATCTCTGGGAGAGTAGACCACCAACTGGACAAAAATAAGGCACACATGGGCTGAAGAATGAGACTGTACTGATCACTACCCATGCTCATGCTTCACCAAAAATTTGCAAAACTGCAACTCTTATTCATTGAAGCATGCTAACCTCTCTATCACACCATTTTCCTTCTTGTAGTGCTCAGATCACCTCATAAGGAAACACTTAAAACTTGAGAAGTACCTGGGAGAAACTTGTAGTAGAAGACCATTTGGCTAGAAGGTAGGGCAGACCTTGGGCTCACCTGGAAGCTCCATCAGATAACTTGTCATGCAGAGCTGCCACCTCCTTGAGAGAAAAATGTTTCACTATTTCTTCTTCCAACCAACACAAAGCTACACCAGGTACACACTATTTATTAGGAACTAGATTGATCAAATAGAGAACTCAGAGTCACCACTCAGCACGCAGTGAGAAGATTCCACTAATGTGTTTTTTTTTATTTGACTCTGTAACTTCAACTAGGACCTTGGGATGATCCAGCCAAGCAAGGAAGCTTGCTATCTTTTACCTCTTCCCCAATGAAGTCACCATTCTGTTGGTGACTCAGATGGGCCAAATCAATCTGGTCAAAAGATTTTGATTACTTCAATATAACTGCAACTAGAGCTCTTAACAGGTTTTCCTTATGTTCTCCCCAGTGGAGTCACCATTCTGTTGGATTTTAAACTTGTTCCCACATGGTGCCAGATTTACACTATGATTGACAAACTGGTTAGTCTTCACTCCAAAGTCTGACAAGGGAAAAAGTGCCAATTGATGAGGATAAAGAACATCCTCCTTCTGCTTCGAGCTCCACATTCACTTAGGTGGGCATTGCCTCATCTGCACACTCATGACTCTTCTTGAGTTGATGAACAAAAGGTTCGCAGATGCATTACTATGGAGTAGTTCTCAAACCCCTATAGGTATCCTATACCCCAATGAATCAATACCTCATGCAATAACCTGATCTACATGCAATGAGTCTGAAAACTAGAAGGGACCTCCTACTACTACTACCAACATGAAGGGAAAGGATTTTATTTCAATGATTGATGATTGGTTGAATGGACCCCTGAAGTACCCCAAGTCTCTCATAGACCAGTACCTTATCCAATGGGTAGTAGAGTCAAATACCTCACTGCAATAGGGCTATGAAACAAGATGACAACACACTCACCCTGACTAAATCATACATTACCAAACCACTTGTGCACCCAGATATGCTATCACCTATCCAAAGAAAAGACCTAGAAATAGGCAATACATTAACCAGCATCCATTGGAAGACAAGCATGATGCATCTTTGATACCTTAGCTCATACATATCTGAATACTAGTCATAGACTCAATTGTTTCTATGAAAACAACTCCACTATAGACACTCACTAGAAATGCAAGTAGGAAAACTATAACACCCTTGATGCTACAATTAATAAGTCTAAAACTCAAATGGAGACAATCTTAGAGAAGAACAAATATATTGAAATCTTATGCATAAGACACTGTTACAATTTTATTATATTCCCATAGCTAGAGAGGATAGAGGGAACACCCTATATGCAGAGAAGAAGGAAAACACTACATGAAGAACATTCATGGAACCAGTCCCCACAACTATGGTAGAAAGGAACCCAGACAAAGACAAAAACTAAACACTAAATACCACTAGCTGCCAAGGGAACCCAAAATAGGTTGCAACAAGCTACAGATAGCTAGAGCATAGCCTCCACCAACCAAGCCAATCAAAGCTACAATAGAATTTACTGCAAGGGTAGGAAACCAAGCAACCTGGATAATTAGATCCAAGAATGATCTGTAATCATGACAAATTGCGAGCCCAATACAGAACACCAGGAAATGCTAGGAAAATTAGTACAAATTGGCCACCTGCAAACACACCTCGAGCATGAAATAATCCATCATACGACACAAAATTCATCATGCAATCAAGTAACTAGCCTCTGGACCACCTAGCAACCACTGGCACCACCAAACCAATTAAAAATGGCTAGAAAACCATAAAAATTGGGCACCTCCTTTCGCTGCAAATCCCATAGAAATTCAAATTCAAGCTACAATGGCTACTTGCATTTGGTGGGCTTTATGTTCTCTAGCCATTTGCCCCTAGTCACCTAACCGCACTGTCATATCTCACCGCCACAAGAAATGAGCCTTAAATAAATGCTTGGTCACATGATTGCATTGCCAAAAGATAGCCCATGCGATCATGTGACCGCGGTTTCCAAGCCACAGAGTCTGTCACAAACTCTCTGCAAAGTCTCTGGCCATATCACCCCTGCAACCGCGACAAATAGGTGGTTAGTCGCATGATCGCATAGCCCGGGGATGGGCTATGAGAACATGCGACAACCCATAGATCTTAATCCTACTGCAACCACATAACCACCAAGAAATCCAAGCTCGGGCCCGCATTCAAAACTTATCATCCCGCCAGCGCTGACCAATCAAAGATCGCCATGACACCACCTGCCAGCTCACCCATCAAGCAGCCGTAAATGGGCCCTAGGACATGTGGCACCCTGTCGCATGATCACATATCCCAAAAATGGGCTATGCAAACATGTGACAGTCTGCAAATACTACCGTAATCGTTACCAACACCACAACCATTATCACAACTAGTTTGTAGCATGATCACATAGCCTAAAAATGGGCTATCCGAACATGCGACAACCCACCCTTTAACCACCACCGCACTACCAAGGACATGTGTCACCTAGTTGCATGATCGCATAGCCAAGAGAAAGGCTATGTGATCATGCGATAGCCAATAGGAAGCCACCACATCACTGCACTGCAACCAGCACCACCATCGGGCCCCATGCGCTAAGAAGGACCCAGTCACATGGTCGCATGTCAGAAAACTCTAACATGCGATCATGCGACAACCAATAGAAACATGCACCTTCACCTCCCCTCTGACATTGGGCCCACCACATATCGCACTTGCGCACTAAAGAAAAGAAGACCGCCAGGCATTCATTAACTACGTGACAAACCACCTGCGTGATTGTGAGATGCTAGCAGATAACCACCAGATATTTGGAGATCACACGACTAAAGAGAAATAGATCACCCGCTAGGTCGCTGAAGGTTAACTGATAACTGCCAAACACTCAGAGATAGAAGATGTAACCACCCGAAGACCTGAAGAATCAAGTCACTGGATAGAAGATGTAACCACTCGAAGACCTAAAGAATCAGTGATAAGAAACTTTGAAGAACTGGGCTCCACCACCCATTGCACCTGTGTAGTTAAGAACAAGGTTGAAAACACACAACATTTTTGACATAGAGAAAGATCAAAAACACAGAGAGTTTTCAATGCCAAAGGATAAGTGCACAAAAGCAGGGAGCATAGGGGGTCGAAAAAAATGTAGGTTATCAGTAAAAGATCAAAAATATCATGGAATTTTGAAAACATTGTGGGTTTTCGACACTTAGGCAGATTTTAAAGTTTGCTTCCCACAGACCCTAGAATTTGAATAAATTTTTGGATTTGGTGATTCAACACATGCAAATTAGACCAGAGCAAGGTAACAACAAGGAGAACACATGGAATGAGGCCATGAAGAATACTTGCAAGGAAAATAGGCCATTTTCAAAGGATTTTTCAATGACAAAAAATGGGCCTAACAGTATCTAAACCTCTCAAGAGAGTAAAGAAGTATAGAAAGAACTTTAAACCTAGAATATCTAAAGAATGTTATTATGCTAATGATGAAGAATTTAAAGCTAGTATGGAGAAATCTCTAAGTGAAAGTGATAATGAGAATGATGATATAGGATTTGTTGTAATAAAAGAATAAAATCCTAAAACAAAAATTAAGGAAGAAAAAGATTTAATTTCTCAAGTAGAAAATAAATCTGATTGGATTATAGACAGTGGTTGTTCACATCATATGACTAGAGACATGAAGAAATTCATAAAATTTAACAATTATGATGGAGTAACTATTAGAGTTGGAAACAATGCACCTTGTTTGATCAAAGGGATAGGATCTATTACTCTTGATGGAAAGACTAACACTGATGATGCTTACTTTGTGATTGGATTAAAATATAACCTTTTGAGTATTGGACACCTAATTGATTAGGGATATCAAGTTTTCTTTACTAAGAAAACTTGTGTAATCAATTACAAGGATGGTAATTTGATTGGTACTGGATCAAGAACCAGAGGTAATGTATTTCAGTTGAATCCTACTGAGATGAGATGTTTGATTGCTAAAATTGATAATAGTTGGTTATAGCATAGAATATTTTGTCATATAAACTTTGATAACATTGTGAAAGTGAGTACTACACTTGTAGTAAGAGATTTGCTTAAGATTATGAAACCTACTAACATAATCTGCAAGGAATGTGTGATGGCTAAATAGAAGAGAAGCTCATTTCCTAGAAAGAAGTTCACAAGAATAGAGAAGTTGGAAATTGTTCATACATATTTGAGTGGTCCCACAAGGACTAGAGGATTCTATGGTGAAAGGTATTTCATGATACTTGTTGATGATTTTACAAGAATGGAGTGGATTGTAGGGTATGTGCAGGATCATGGTATGCCAAAATAGGCTCTTAAGTGGCAATGAAAATTTAAAAAATCAGGTTTAGGCAAGTTGACATAAAAAATTTGATAAGTTATAAATATTATATCAAAAATATGTAAGAAGAGAATCTGTCAAAAATTTAATTTAGTTCCTAAGAAATGAGGCTTTTTTTGAAAAACAATTATTCTGTATGTTGAAAATTTGAAATTTCAATCTAGTAGTAGGGAAATTTCAAGAAAAAATAAGAAGTAGGTGTATGTATGTCTGACCACCTTAAACACAATCAAATGATAATTTTTTTACAAGATTCTAGATATAAGTAGTAGACTCATGTTTGAATGTGACATTTAAAAAAAAAAATTTATTTTTGAGTAAATAATTAATTATGATTTTTCTTCTAAAAATTTTCCAGAATATAAAAAATCTCATGCCTGACAACGTTAACTTAGTCTAAACTATATCAAATTGATAACTTCTTTCATTTTTCTTGTAGTAGGAATATCATAGAATGTGACACATGTTTTGGATTTTAAAAATGTTATACAATTTAAAAGTTATAGCTATTTTTCAATAAGTCTATCAATTAGAACTAGAAAGATAACTAGTAGGTGTATGTCTAACCACATTAAACAAAATCAAATGATAATAATTTTTTATAAGATTCTAGATAAAAGTAGTAGACTAATGTTTGGATGTGATATATATTTTTTTGTATTTTTTTCCCATGTAAATAATTAATTATGATTTTTCTGTTATAAATTTTCCTAAATATAAAAAATCTCCTATCTGACCACCTTAACTTAGTCTAAACTTCATCAAATTGAAATAATTTATTATTATTATTGTATTAGGTGAAGCATAGAATGTGATGAATATTTCAGATTTGAAAAATGTTATATTATTTGAAAGTTATAGTTGTTTTTCAAAGAGTCTATCAATGAGGACTTCTTTTTCACATCGCCATTTTTTGGCATACCATGATCTTGCAGATACCCTCCATTTCTTAAAGAAAAGTCTGAGGCATTTGATAAGTTTAAGTAGTTAAGAATAAAGTTGATCATGAATTTGGAATGAAGATTAAATATTTGACATCAGATAGAGGAGGACAATTTACTTCAAAAGAATTTAACACCTTTTGTGAAGTGAATGGTATTAAGAGATAGTTTTCAACCCCTAGAACACTTGAACAAAATGGTATTGTAGAAAGAAGAAACAGGTCAGTAACTGAAGTAGCAAGAGCCATGCTATTTGAAAATTACTTGGCAAAGGTATTCTAGAGAGGAGAAGTGAATCCAATAGTATACACAATGAACAAAGTTTAGATCAAAGTAGATAGAGATAAGACACCTTATGAACCATGGTTTGGACATACACCATCAGTTAAGTATTTTAGAATTTTTGGAAGTAATATTATATTAAGAGAGATAATGACATTGGAAAGTTTGATCTTAGAAGTTATGAAGGTATATTTCTTGGTTATTTATTGAAGAGAAAAGCTTATACATGTTATAATAAGAGAAATACAACTATTGTTGAGAGAACAAATGTTAAAGTTGATGACAAGTTCAAAATTCAAGAAAGATTACTTGATTATGAATCAGATGAAGGAACTCATCCTAGAAAAAATCCAGAGAATGTCAAATTATTCTATGAAACTGATAGTGAATTGTAGAAAGAAATCTACATTGAAGAATTCATTTTGGAAGAACCTACACCTGAAGCAAGATCTAAGATAGTGACACCTAACAAAAATCTAGCAAGAAATCATCTTGTTGACCAGATTATTGGAAGCATAGATAGAGGAGTTCTAACACGGAAGAAGGTACAAAAAAAATTGTGTTTAATTTCTTAAATTGAACCTAAATCTATGAGTGAAGCCTATGAAGATGAAAGTCAGATTAAATATTTGAAGGAAGAACTAGATCAAATTGAAAAGAACAAGACTTGGGAATTGGTCCCTAGACCTAAAGATAACAATGTCATAGGAACCAAATGGGTATTGAGGAACAAGATGAATGAACAAGGAGAAGTTGTAAGGAATAAACCAAGATTGGTATGTAAAGGATACTCTCAACAAGAAGGAATTGACTATGAAGAAACATTTTCACCTATAGCAAGAATTGAAGTAGTAAGAATGTTTTTGGCTTATACGGCTCATAAAAAATTCAAAGTGTATCAGATGGATGTGAAGTTAGCATTTCTAAATGGAGAGTTAGAAGAATTCTACATTGAGAAGCCTGAAGGTTTTCCTTTAACTCGTGAAGGAGACATGGTATGTAAACTAAAGAAAGCATTATATGAACTTAAACAAGCATGTACAACTTGGTATGCAAGACTCGATTAATATTTGATAAAATTGGGATTTACTAAAGGCACAACAGATAGTAACTTGTATTTAAAAGAAATTCAAAATGGTTTGTTGGTTGTAGTTATTTTTGTTGATTTTATTATCTTTGGAGGAGAGGATGAAGCGAGTGATAAATTTGTAGATGAAATGAAGATTGAATTTGAAATGAGTATGATTGCTGATATGAAATACTTTTTGGGATTGCAAATAAAATAGAATACTAATGGTATCTTTTTATGTCAAAAAAAGTACTTGAATGAGTTATTGAAGAGATTTGGAATGGAGAACTGTAAGTAGGTTGGCACACCTATGGTAACTGGACACAAGTTATCTATACTTGTTCTATTCCTATAGTTGAATAGAACAAGTATAGATATATGATTGGAGGATTGCAGTATTTAACTCTTACAAGACCATACATAGCGCATGTAGTTGGAATCGTTGAAAAATTTCAAGCTGATCCTAGTCAATCACATTATGTAGTAGTAAAAAGTATATTGAGGTACTTGAAAGGCACAACTAAACATGGATTGTCGTATGAACAATATGATGACTTTACCCTATGTGCATATACAGATGTAGGTTGGGGAGATAGTGTTGATGAAAAAAAGAGCACAAGTGGTGGAGCATTTTTCCTTGGAGGAAGATTAGTTTCTTGGCTAAGAAAGAAACAAAATTGTACATCACAAAGCACATCAGAAACAAAATATGTGGTTGCAACAAATATTTGTAATCAGATAATTTAGATGAAACAAATGTTGAAGGATATTGGAATAAAATTTGATGATCCAATTGTTATAAATTGTTATAACACCAGTACAGTTAGTATGTCTTAGAATCTTGTACTACATTCTAAGACTAAGCATATAGAAATAAAGTATCACATAGTAAGGGAAAAAGTTGCAGAGAAAGAAGTCAGACTTGAGTACATAAGTACAAAAGAGAAGATTGCAAATATATTTACAAAGTCTTTGCCTAAGGATACATTTGAGTATATGAGAGGTATGCTTGGGTTTATGCCCTTTCCTTATCTTTTTTTTGGACTGGATGTTGGTACTTCCTCTATGGGGGAGTATGTGTTTTTGAGATGAGTCATAAGGACTCTAGTGAATGTATTTTCTGAAAAGTGTCTTTTGACATTGAAGTTGTTGTTGACATAATGATTCAACATTTGTCATTGAGTTCAATGGGGGAGAAGGATACATGAAGAAACAATCTATTGAAGAGAATCTAAGGGAGAAGGATACAAGAAATATAAAATGGAAAACTAAATATATTTGAGCATGAACAAGAAAATGAAGAAAGATTTGATTCATGAAGAGGATTTGAAAACATTTCAGAGCAGCAGTGTTGCAGTGTATTGTTAGGAATAAATGTTGAATATATCATATGGGGGAGTATTCATAGCCATTTTATAGTAGTAGTTGTTTCATTCATGATTGTGATTTCCATTGATGTCAACATAGTGATCTACTAAAGATTAGTAGAGAAGTAGACATTGTTTGAGTAAGCGCATGTGGGTTATTGAAGATCAAGCTATGAGGAGTTGAGGATTTAATCTATGATGCTTTATAAGATTGTGGTTAAGAGCACATACATAAATTCATCTATTCATGATAGTTATGTGTAATTCAGTTGAAGCAGTGTTCAGGACGTGTTCCTGAGAAGCGGTTTGTGGAAATCAGATGATATCTCCTAATTGTGATAGAATCTAACCATACAAAGTTCTATAGATGATGAAGACATGATGATTGTTACATGGATGTGACAACAAAGTCAGAGGTCTCACGAGTGGAGAGTTATCTTAATTGGAAGTCGAGAGGTTTATTTACTTATGAAATTTTATGTAACACATGGAAGATTTTATTTTTTAATTATTTGAGTGTGGTATAAAGGAAGGATTAATTTTCTTTTTGTAAAGGTAAGAAAAATAAATTGTAATGTGAGATTTTGTGAAAGAGAATTTGTGGATTTGTACAATACTTGTTTTAAGAGGATATGCGAAGTACAAAGATCTGGTATTGAGATCTGATGAAGTAGTTGTTGTGGTTTGGCACAGTCAGAGCAGAAGTTATAAGTTTTTGAGATTAGTAATCCTTTGGTATTATTTTGTCTAGTAATATATAGATCAGTTGGAGAGTGTGTTCAGTGATCTTGCCCTTGAAGTTGTTTGGATAGTGGATCCTTCTTCCTTCCATAACTCTTAACTGGATTAGAATATTTTAGAAGTGATTCAAAGTATCCTAATAGGGACTAATATGTATTGAATGTACTTCATAAGATTGCTAAAAAATTCCATCCTCTCACAAGGAACTTTCATATTAGTGCATCTTTTGTGGGCATCATTCCCACTGGGGTTTACTCTTTGATCAAGAGGTTCCCTAGTCAACATATCTTTTGTTATTGTGTTGTTGTGTATGTATATCTTTCTATGGTTGTTGATTACATTACTTACATGGTTAAAATATATTAAGAAAGATAAAATTTGTATTTATCTAGTAACCGATTCACCCTCCCCCGCCTCATAGTTATATTTTTGGGCTTTACTTTCTAACAAGGATAACATGACATTTCCTGCTATAGAGTCCACTATCATATCAATATTAGGGAGACAAAAATCATCCTTTAAGGAAGCTTTGTCCAAGTATCAGAAATTAGTACACATCTTTATCTTATTCACCCCCTAAAAAATAGAGAAAATGTTTGAAATCCTAGGAGAGTAATAAATCAGGAAAATAAAAGAAGCATCGAAGAGATTTTCTATTTGCAGCTTGACAAGAAGGGAACTGCTCAAATTTACCATGTGTATCTTTTTTCAATAGGCTTAGAATTAGAAGCAAGAACAATATTGTGTGTAACAATCTTACTTGATTAATACCAGACAATTCAGACTAAGCCCAAACAAATATGTTTGAAAAATCCACAAGAAGGGTAATAAGAATCATGTGTTCTTCCTCAATCAAACATTTTCAACTTTTGATACCTTTCTCAAGATCATTAGAGTCCATTTCACATAAATTGTCCCATTAATTAAAAAAGGTTACTCTTTGAGGATCCTTCAAAAGGTATAGGAAAATTAGAATGGTTTTCAGGATCCATGTCCTCTTCAAAATAAGCTTCAACATTTAAAAAATAAGGATTTATCTTCTAATTATGAAATTTAGGGAAATCATCATATCCCCCCAAGAAATAAACTAGGGAATCATCATTAATAAAGATATTGATGGAATTATTCTGACCCAACTCAATGATGATAGGGGTAACAAGCTTAGAAGGTCCACTACAAATGTGATTAACATTCAAAGTAAATTATGATAGTTTCTTGTAAGGTTTAAATTTGAATCCATAAGTATGATCATGTATGTAATTATCCAAAGACACTTGAATACCTTGTTCAAAATTTCAACATCCCTTACCATTAAATCCATATTTTGAAAGAAAATGATAACTAGGACCAAAAAAGGAAGCAATATACAAAGAAGTCAACGGTTCTCCATAAGTCATTGATCTCCTTAGATGAAGAAACAACATATTTATTACTTTTAACTTACTAGAAAGAGTAGGAGTAAAATATTGTGAAAGAAAGATTAGAGACTCTACATTCTCGTGAAAGAAAGATTAGAGGCTCTACATTCTCTAATCAATGTAGGAGTCAAATCTAAGGATCCCCAATCATCATCAGAAAGAGAAGAACAAGGCTCTCTTGTGGATCTAGTATAATCTTTAATTTTAGTTTATTTTATCTCTTTAGTAGGGTTAGGAGTTTTAGAAAACTTCATGTTTAAGAAAGAGTTAAGTTTATCATCTGCATGAAGAGAGTACATCACATTATTATTGATAAACTTAACCTTTCAATGAAAATTTGAAGGAATATAATGCATGTTATCTAACCTGCTTCTTCCTAAAATATTGTTATAATTGAGAGGTCCAGGCATCACATGAATAGGAGTGTCTAAGATAACTAGACCAAATTTAATAGGAAAAGTTATTATACCCAATGTCTTATTAGCCATTTTGTCAAAATGAAATGAATATATATGTTATTAGGTTAAAGATTTGTTAGATCATCTTTGATTTTGTTTAACATGTCATGACTAGATATACATTCAAGTTAGAACTATCATCAATCAAGATTCTCTGAATAAGGTTTCCATTAATAATAACACAATTAGAGGAACAATTGGCGTAACATGCATACATTCTAGAAAGGAATTAGTACTATTGTGATTAGGGAGAGAAGCCCAAAGATTTGATGAAGCCTTATAAAAAGATTCATGATAAGTAGGTGATGTTTAAATAATATCCCATAAATAAATCTTAGCAGGAGTAGAGCATAATTATTTGACTAAATCATATTCCTTTAGAAAGGAACTAGGCAATCTAGGTGCTAAAGGAAGAACATGTTGAGAATGTGGTAAAGAAACTAGAATAGTAGGTTGAGGTTTATTGCATGTACGATAGGTATGGGCTATGAAATATTGATCATTGAAAAAATCTAAAGGGTCTCTATCTTAACCTCTTAGTGTTATCCAAGGACATCCTTTTAGGGTCAACCATGGTTTAGAATAAACCAACTTTTGTGTTTTAATGTTACAAACAAATTTACAAGAAGGAAGCCAAGAAGACAACCTAGTGTAGAGTTTTGTAGGGAGAGATGTAGATGAAGACAAAGTAGATATAGGATCTCAAGGTACCTTATCCAACATAAAAACATCTTCACTGTCATGCACCTTATTAGGGATTTTATGATCACACCTAATGCATTTAACGTCAAAATAATCATAAAATAAATCACACATCTTGAAATTAAAATAAACTAAAAAATTAAATGTAAGTATTTATTTTATTTTATTTTGTATTTTCTATACATAAATTATGAAACCAAAACTATTCTATCTTGCAAGAAAGTTAAGAAAATGTTTTTGTTCTTTTTTAATATAAGCAACAACAAAAGTGTTGGTGTAATTAAATATTTACTAATTACACTTACAAAAGTTTACTTAGGATAATGCATTTGCATATTAGTTGTCATTGTGACACTTAGGAGTTTGCATTTCATTTTAGCACATGGATAGGAGAATTTCCACTTTAGGTGTGATAGTTGTCATCACATACTTGTTTGTATGTGAGATCCACCTTTAGTGCTCTTATCACATTATCATCCTCTAATTGTTGCACATGTTGCATATACTTTCATGTACAATGGAGGATGATCCACCTTTGATGGACATATGATTCCACCTTTTGTGGGTGATATCTTATCATCTCATTATCATGTAGTCTTATTGCATTGCCTATATATTTAGGCACTCCTACTTTGTATTCAATTCAATTAGCTATAATCACTTATTTGATTTTTTTTCCTATCTCTCTTGTGCTATCTCTTGAGCTTCTAGATCTTGGCTTTTATTCTTTGAATTAGGAAAATTCTTACATGGTATCAGAGTCATAGGAGTTTCATTGTATAGCCTATTTTGAGATAATTTTATTGCAAGTCAAAATTGGAGCTTGCTGGTGAAAATCAGAGGTTGGCATCATATTGAGGAGGTCCAAATACCCATAAATCAAATTTTGTTTCATCCAAATCAGACATCTGAAGCCAAATCTAGAGCCATTTGAATTTTCAAGGTTCGGCAGTGGCGAATCAGAAAAAATAATTTTAGAGGTGATTTTCAATCAGCAATATCTCAGTCATTCAAAGTCCTTTTCTTGAGTAATTTTTTTTGTTTTGGGGTAGAATTTCATGATCTACACAATGGTGCAGGTGATTTCTAATCTCTATTTCTAATATTGTTTGAAAATCCCAAATCTTGATTTTTACAACTTTAGAGGCTTCGTTCGAACTCATATGGACACATTTTCAGGTGCTATTTTTTTTTAAAGTTCATGATATTTTGTCTACTTTCTAGATCTGGTATCGGTTCGGAAAAATTCTGAGTAGACATAGTACTTTTAGAATTTGGTCTATTTTGGCCTAATTTTTGCACTTGGAAGTTGTTAGATCCTTGAGAGATCTTGTGTCTTATTTTTTTGAGTGTACTATAGCTTCATATTTTCTGTTGTAATTATCAAAATCAGAAGTTCACTTTGGTTCATTTTGGAAAGTGGTAATTGGATACGCACTATATATAAAGTGTCAAAATCATCTATTTTGGGGGGGGTTCTTTGGTTCATTGGATTTTGGGGGGTGCACTAATTTTTTGATTTCATTGTTTCATGTGAGAAGTACATCATGGATGGCTTAATTAAGTTGACAAGAGGAAACTATAATCAATGGAGTGAATTGGTTCTTGCTCATCTTACTAAGAATAACCTGTTGCCCTATTTGTGTGAGCTTAGACCTAAAACTCCTTTTAATTGGGACTCTTACTCAAAAGTTATTAAGGTTATCTATTGGAATATGGATATGGATGTTATGGATTCCCTTGATGACTATGATGATGAGACAGAAAATATTCCTAATCTTTGGACTTTTCTTTGGGAAATGTATGGAGATCCACATATTCCTCCACTTCCAAAAGGTCCAGAACCTCTAGTTACAGCTCCTTCTCCTCCTATGTAGATCACATCTCTTGATGATGCTTGTCTTCCTATAGACATTAACTCTTGTGATTTAGTGCAAAAATATTATCCTTGTCTTCTAGTTATAGTTTCACAGGATGACTACTTGACATACATTGCAGGTTTGTTTGTGGAGCCCTACATTGAGGATTTGGGAGACTTCATTCATGACATTCATCTTCTCTTTGTTGAAGATGATCCTTCTTTAGTTGTTTTGAGGGAGTATGTTGACCCTTATCTTCATTCTCCACTTGATCCTTCTTTTGAGATTGACATGATTGTGGATCCTTTGATACAAAATCTGGAGGTCTCTTTAACTTCAGAGAAGACATTTGAGTCTTTGGAGATGGTTTTCGTGAGTCTCAAACTTCACTTGAGATGTCACATTGCATGGTTTAGGTTGATCATACTCATGTGTTGGAGATTCATATTCAGTTTCTTGAGACATCATACATTTTGAGTATTCTTCCTAGAGATTGGGGAGGATTCATTGATCCACCTATGTACTTGTTTCTTCCTAAGGGGAGGAACATCATTCAACTTTCTTGGTGCAGTTTCTACAATGATCTAGGAGCATCTATCATGGGAGTACATTCTATATTGAGGGGGGGCTTTCTTTCTTCTCTTCCTACTTCTTCATTTGAGGAGGCATATTTTTCTTTAGAGTTTGATCCAAATTCTTACATGGATCAGTTACCATTGATTCCTTTGTTTTCACCTTCTTCTATTGGGATTTTTGTAGATTAGTTAATGGCATCTTCATCAACCAAGGACATGGTGACATGTGGGGATACTTGAGAGACATCATAATTCATTTGGATTCCCCTTCCTACTTCCTATCCACAATGGGAAGCCTTCTTACATCTATACTTGGTGTATCTTCTTCCTAAGAGGAGAAATGTTGTTTGTAGGCATTGGACTATGTTTTGTCTTCAAGCACTCACCATCCTTGGAGGAGATTACTCATTATGGGGGGGATATCATGTCTCCTTGTTTCCTTCCTTTGGGGGGATTATTTATTCTATATGCATGATGTATGTCATAATAGGGGGGTCTTGAATAGTCCATTCATGCATGCATCTTGTTTTTCATTTCTTTTTTTGGGGGAGCGTTTTTCCCATGAGGTTTTCCCTCTTTCTCCACTTTATGAGAGATTGCATTGTTCTTGAATTTTGTACATGGGCACCTAACATGGCCTAGTAGCCGGGAACCATCTTGCATTGTGAACTTAAGTGCATTCTCCTAAGTTGCACTAGAGGGGGGGTGTTGGTGTAATTAAATATTTACTAATTACACTTACTTAAGTTTACTTAGGATAATGCATTTGTATATTAGTTGTCATTGTGACACTTAGGAGTTTTCATTTCATTTTAGCACATGGTTAGGATAATTTCCACTTTAGGTGTGATAGTTGTCATCACATACCTCTTTGTATGTGAGATCCAACTTTAGTGCTCTTATCGCATTATCATTCTCTTATTGTTGCACATGTTGCACATACTTTCATGTACAATGGAGGATGATCCACCTTTCGTGGACATGTGATTCTACCTTGTGTGGGTGATATCTTATCACCTTATTATCATGTAGTCTTATTGCATTGCCTATTTATTTGGGCACTCCAACTTGGTATTCAATTCAATTAGCTATAATCACTTATTTGATTTTTTTTCCTATCTCTCTTGTGCTCTCTTGAGCTTCTAGATCTTGGCTTTTATTCTTTGCCTAAGGCAAATTATTACAAAAAGGAATACAAGGCATGTAAGGTGTAGGTTCACCAAAAAATAATATGGTGAAAATGGGACACTAAGATGTATGATGGAAATAGGTTTCCAGATATTTATCCACTCTACTTTGACTGGATATTACCTCAAAAAGGAGGTAAAAAAAGAAGAGACCTCCCAAGTAAAGTGCATAGTTGGATCCAAGCTAGTTTAGAACAACCCAAGTGAAGTAGGGGTACCAATGTTCATGATGGATCTAACCAAGTTCTAAGAAAAGGGTTACTATTTCTTATGTGTAGGGGATAGTCAACATAGGAAGGCTAAAGTAATGCTATAATTATTGAAATGGACTAGATATACTATAAAGATGCTCAAATACATAAAGGAAAGAATGATGAATTACATTAGAAATGTTTAGGAAGTGTTTCCACATTCAGATCTGCAATTTTGCTTTTGAAATAACTCTAAAACCTAAACAAGCTCATATCTACAACCAAAAACCCAAGATCAACAAAGTCTATGATTTATTTTGGCTCAGGACTATCACAACCTAGAGGTTGGATGGTGACATATAGAAAAACCTCCCAGGACTAGGTCATCCTCAACCTAGTCTAGGATTAAAAAACTGAACTAGAACTCTAGATCTAGCACTGGAATTGTCAGATCTACACATAGAAATATTATCTTCTCTATCTAGCAGTATGATTACCTCATCTTGCACCTGAATATGGAAAAAACAAAAAATAAATCTCAATTATACAATATTTTTCCAAAAGGGGATCTAGATATGTACTTAAATACATCCTTTCAAAACCTACAAATCTAAAAAAGGGTTTGTTTTGGTAGCTATATAGGGGTTTGCCTTAGTTAACCCCCCATATTGGTGATCTCCACCTCCACGAATACTTGTTTAGAAATATTCTTGCATGTGTTGTGGCCATGAATCTAGAATGAAAATCTATAATATATGAGCAATGTATGTAAATGCCAAGATCGAACCCTAGAGAGTGAGATCCTAGTATGTAAATGTAAATGTGTATGTAAATATGAAGCAAAAATGCATAAATCCAAAATTTTATGGAAATCATACCATGCCCCCAAGACTAAAGTACTCCAATCCACCTTCACAATTTGTATTATCTACCCTATGTTGATGTCTTGTAAGCTTGATCAATGTCTTTGAATTCTTAGTTTGAAAAGAAGAATGCAAAGTAAAAAAAATCTCTTCCATAACTAGATGTTTGCAAGATTTATTTCATCCACCTTGAAATCATGCTATGTCAGATTGAGAAATCCACACAAAACTTTCTATATAAAATTTTCACATCCAAATGAAGTATTTGAGTGTGAATTTATAATGATTTCAGGATTAATGCATGCAAGGGTTGACAACATAAGATACAAATCCTTGAAATTCTAAATGTGTTAGGGATTCTGAAAGGGCTTTGGCTTAGGGATAGGTTAAGCCTAGGGGTAGATCGACCTTTAAATACCCCTTAGGGGTAGGCTGACCTTAGCTAGGCCCATAGAGGCATAGATGACCACAATGTCCCTAAGGTATCAAATAAGAGTCAGTTCGGGTTGGAGAAAGAGATGAGAAGAAAAAAGAATAGTTTTGGGATTAAAATGCATTTTGAAAGAGGAGATAAAAGGAGGAAACCATTTTTTTAAGAACTACCTCAATATTTTCACCAAAGATGAGGTAACTCAAAGAAGATTTATTAGATCCTACCCTAAATTCACCTAGGAGAGAGAAAAGAAACAAGTGCAATGCATCCTAAATGTAAGTGTACCATGGAATCACACTAAATAGGTGTTAAACCATCACTAAATTAAAGTGCTTCCAATTTAGGATGATACAATGGTGTAGAAAATCCTAGATCTACTTTCTATATATTCCCGTTTTGTGAGATGAGAGATTATAGAAAGATTTAAAGACAACAATAAACCAAAGAGCACAATAATTAGTTTATTCCTTATTTATTTTGATAAATTGAGTATTGGGTGGACATCTCAAAATTAAAACATAAATTACCTAAAAGGGGTAGATGATGACACAACACATACATAGAGTTTTGTTTATGCAGATGTTGTTGAGAGTTCTTAGCATTATTTTACTAATGGAGGATGTCTATAGATTTATGGGCTATCAATCATATTATTATCAAGTACAAGTTTCCCTTGCCAATGATGGATAATACTATGGATTACTTGGGTGGATATTAGTAATTTAGAAATATACATAGGAAGAGTATAAATCACCAAATATAGATATAGAAGGAGATGAATATATGAAAACCTTCAACACAAAGGATGGCTTGTATGAGTGGTTAGTATTGTCTTTTGGGCTAACCAATATATCGAGCATATTCATGTGGCTCGTGAAAGAGGTGTTGATTTTTTTTTTGAGTAATTTTTTTATTTTTTACTTGGATGATATTTTGATATTCAGCTAGACATAGGAAGAACATATAGTGCATATTCATAGGTTATTCAATTTTTATAGAAAGCCTATAATAAATTTCAGTAGTATTTGTGGAGCCTTAACTAAAACCATGAATGGGGGTGAAAAGAGTTTATGTGGGCTAAATGAGCAGTAAAGAGTTTGATTTTTTTGAAATAAAAGTTATAGAGTAGCCTATTTTGGAACTTCCAAATTTAATAATGTATTTCATGTAGAATGTAATGCTAGTGGAAATTCCATTGGAGTGTTTTTGAATTAGGACGGTATATTGATTTCTTATTTTAGTAATATATTGAATTATTACAAAATATTTTTTTATGTTCAACAGATTTTATGTTATGAAATAATTTTATTTCTTTAGTAATTGGTATAAAACACGCATTTAATAGATATTTCCATTGGAAAAGTTGAAGCACTTGTCTAACATAGCTAGAATGAATCTAGCTAGACAATATGTTTGATAAAAATTAATTTTAGTTAGACATACTTAAATTCAGTTGTGCTGATAAGTTAACTTGAAATGTGACACAACTTTGTGCTTTTACACTATAGTATTTAAATAGCTAAGGATAGTTCAAACTAAGAGGCATTTGAAATGTGTTGAGTTTTGGAAAAGTTACACTTATGGTTTGAAGAAACAGAGTGAAAAGTATAATAGAGATAAAAAATACCTAAGAAGGATATATAGTTTTCTGACATAGATAAAGTTATAAATTATAGAGTTTAACGAACTCTAGAGTTTGTATCCCTAGGATCCTTCTTTTGTGGAGGTCTATAGAGCTTGCATAAAACCTATTACTCTAGACATGACCAAATGATTGGATTTATAATCTAAGAGGGGATGATATTCAAAGGGATCCAATTATTCATTCTAAAGAGTTCCATTATAAAGAACCTTATCAAAGAGAAGTGTGGTGGAGGATTGGTTGAACACTTTGGTCAAGATAAAACTATTACTCTGGTTGTTGAGGATTATTATTGGCCCAACTTACAACAAGATGTTTATAGGTTTGTGGAGAGTTGTAGAATATTTTAGGTTATGTAATAGAACCAAGTAGAATATAGAGTTATATCATCCAGTACTTGTACTAGAAAGGCTAGGGGAGGATATTAGCATGAAATTTTTCCTCAGTTTACCAAGGACTCAGAGAAGGCGTGATTTTATTTTTTTGATTGTAGATAGGTTTGTAGATTGTATTTAATTTATATTCAGGGCTGACCTATGGCTTAGATTGGTATAAGTAGGGGTTGTGGGGGAAGTCTTGAGGCATCATTCATCCATCTTGGAGAAGAGGAAGAGGTAGAGGAGCGAGTTTTGAGAGGAGCTAGTGGCTGGGGCTTGGGAAACAAGGGGATTAATTAGTGGGCTTGTGAGCACAAGTTTAGATCTTCCTTGGGGGTTCCTACCAGTGGTGGATCTGGGCTAGCTAGGGTTTGGTTTGGATCTTGTGAGATCTTGTGGAGTTTCTATTGTAATTGCATTGTATTTGGCCATAACCTGGAAGGCCTTATAGCTGGGCATGTTGGATGAAAATATGATCATTCTATTATGAGTATTGGCATTGTGTGGATCTATATCTCTGTATTGTTATTATATTCTATAATGTGGTTATTTTCTGGGGGCTAGGACATCTCCATTGGGGATTCTCCTGCCTTGCACTGCATCAAGTGGTATCAGAGCATAGTTGTTCTTGAGTGTGTGGACAGAGCGCCGAATGTGAGGTAGTTTACACCAGGACCTTGGGTGGAGTTTTTCAGAGTGAAGGTTTTTTTTGAGTGTGTGGACAGAGCACCGAATGTGAGGTAGTTTGCACTAGGACCTGGTTGAAGGTTGGATCTAGTTACAGAGGGTTTGCGAAGATCTTGGAAGATGGCTCTAAGAAGATTGGACCCTGAGATGATTGCAAAACTCCATGATGTAGTGGAGAAGAATATTTCAAAGACTTTTTCTTGGTTGGAAGCTAGATTGACTAATCAAGTTAAGGAAAAGATGGTTGAGAGTGATCCATCTCTGGATAAATTTCATAAGAGAGTTCGAGAGATCTTGAAACCATGGAGCTAGAGTCTACCGATCAGGAAGTGAGTTATCTGGCCAGTTAGAAGACTTGTTCGAGAGAGAAGAGGGCATAGAAAGGTCAAGATGGAAGTTGGTTTTCTTGATCAATGTGTGGAGGTTGATGCGAAACCTGTAGAGAAACTTGTGGATATTTCTATGGAGCTTCCTACCCTTGTTGATGTTGTGATTGAGGTTGGTTTTCATGATCAGTTGGTTGAGTCTGACATGGAAATTGCAGAGCACTTGGTCATGGATAATCAGTTTGCTAAGGGTGATGATCCATATGCTGGTGATATGGATGTCATTGATATGGATGTTGCTGGTGTGGATTCACTAGTTGTTGATGTGGTTGAGGATCTACATGATACTACAGATCTATATGTTCCTAATGTAGACCTGTTGGTGGTTGACATGGTTGAGGATTTACATGTTGCTCCTATTGTGGATTTGAGCTTACATGTTGGTGACATGGATTTCATGTTTGAGGATATTTTTGTTGTTGGTAGTGATCAGCTACAGAGAATGTTAGTGAGGCACTGTGTTCAGTTTGTTCCTGGGAGTGAGCATGTTGATTAGATGGTTGAGATTCTAGTGGTTGACAGATGGATGCGGATTTGGATGATTTGCATGTTGTTTCTATTGTCCTAGTTGGAGTGGAAGCCTTTGGTGAAGATGAAGATGGTTGCAAATATTTCATCTAGCGTCAAAGTATGAGGCATACTTCTTTTCTCACCTGGGGAGTCTGATGCAGGAGCATCCCAGGGTAGTTGGCTATCCTGCATGTTTGGGAGATTTGATGGAGTTGTGTGGACTTATTTTCATATGTGAGGGGTTTGGTAGAGTTGGATAAACCCACTTGGGTCTTGGGTAATTGGATTTGATGTATTTAATGGAACTTGGCATGGTCTTGGTTGCTCAGCATGGCCTTGGGGAGCTCGGCCTTGCTTAGGAATTTGGTGCCTATTACAGGCTACATATGTAATTTTCCACAAAGAGTTAGAGGCTGAAAATTTCAAGAATTGAAGAGGGCCTACATTTCTACCTACGGTTCGAAGCACGAGTTCTATTTCATCTAGAGCTAGGAGATATCATGATTTTACTAAGACATCAATTTTGGGAATTTAATTGTTGTTGTTGGCTGACTTGTGGCATTTAATTTTAGTATTTGTATTTAATTTATATTCAGAGCTGACCTGTGGCTTAGATTGGTATAAGTAGGGGTTGTGGGGGAAGTCTTGAGGCATCATTCATCCATCTTGGAGAAGAGGAAGAGGTAGAGGAGTGAGTTTTGAGAGGAGCTAGTGGCTGCGGCTTGGGAAACAAGGGGATTGCTTGGTGGGCTTGCAAGCACAAGTTTAGATCTTCCTTGGGGGTTCCTACTAGTGGTGGATCTGGGCTAGCTAGGGTTTGGTTTGGATCTTGTGAGATCTTATGGAGTTTCTATTGTAATTGCATTGTATTTGGCCGTAACCTAGAAGGCCTTATAGCTAAGCATGTTGGATGAAAATATGATGATTCTATTATGAGTATTGGCATTGTGTGGATCTATATCTCTATATTGTTATTATATTCTATTGTGTGGTTATTTTTTGGGGGCTAGGAAATCTCCATCGGGGATTCTCCTGCCTTGCACTGCATCATTATTCATGTGGAAAATTTATTTTTCAGAGAAGTGGTGAGACTACATGGTTTGTCTGAAAGCATAGTTTTAGATCAAGATAATAAGTTTCATGGGTACTTTTGGAGGACATTGTGAAAGAAACTAAAGATATATTTGAAGTTGATCTCATCACACCACCCACAAACTGATGGACAGACTAAATTAGTGAATAGAATTTTTGGAAATTTATTAAGTTTCTTACTAGTAAATAAGAACAAGAGGTGGGATCTTATATTACCACAAGTAGAATTTACATATAATAATTCTATCAATACGAGCACTGGTGAATCACCTTTTAAAATTATATATGGTAGAAGTCCTAGAAGTGTTTCAGAATTAACGAAGTTGGAAAAAGGAGTGATGAGTATAGCTAAACCTGAAAACTTTATAGAACACTTGAAGGATTTGCATGCGAAGGTAAGAAAGAATATTAATAAAATGAATATTCAATACAAGGCTAATGCCCAACAAAAAACAAGACATAATAAATTTCAAATTCGATATGCAGTTACAACTCATTTGAGAAAGAAGGAATTTGGAGTAGGAAGATACAACAAGTTGAAGATGAATAAATTTGGACCATGCAAAATCTTGAAGAAGCATGATTCAAGAAATTCTTATGAAGTAGAGTTTCCTAATAAACTTAAAATTTTAGTCATGTTTGATGTTTCAGATTTGAAAAAGTATACTAAAGAAGCATTGAAGATGAAATAACTAAAGAATAATAGAATATTTTGGAACCTACTTCAGCTAATGAGGATGACAGGTATTGTAGATTCATCATGACTATCAAAGGAAACAATTGACCACCTTTGTTTTCCTCTAAACACCTGAGATGTGACAAGGTCACTTCTCAATTTATTTCGGGTGCTTGATGTAGTATCTTTCGTGGTATAAAGGGAATTTTGCATCTCCAAAAACTATATTGTCTAGTATCCAATTTCTTCCCTAGAGGTTCATTTTAGATGTATTAGCCTGCCAATATTTAAGTTTCATGCCAAGATCAAGTTTGATTTTGAACATATTAAATTTTCTATTTTGGTGGGGTGGTACAAAAACTTTGAGCTCAATTTTGAAGGCTTTAGAGGCTACAAAAGGAGTGTAAAACTTTGTTTTACAGAATAGTGCACTTTGTGCCATTTTCTAAATATGGTTATTGTAGCCAATCAACTCAACGGTTCACAATTTATTATTTATAGAAGTTGTGCGTTCAAGACTCTAGTTTAAATATAGTAATAAGAGGGAGAAAAATCATTTAACACGGGAAATTGAACTCCAGAGTCCAAAAATGAAAAAAATATCACTCTCTAGAATATTTGTAGACAACTAATTGTGCTACTATGTGGTTGTAGCATGTTATTTTTTCTGAATATTGTAATGTCATTTCATTGAGGAGAATAGAAATCAAATGTTAAAAGAATTCTAAAAAATTTCTATGTTGATGAACAATATGAACCTTCTTCTCTCCTATTCAAATATCTAGGTTAACTTTTTGTTTGGTCTCATTTCAATATGTACGATGTTGATCCATAAATTGTGATGCATAATATTGTGTTGGATCATAACATAAAGCCTATTAAATAAAAGATATAAAGAAGAACCACAAGATAGCATTGATGGTTAATAAGACTGAGAAGCTCCCAGAAATTAATTTTATACCCCCAATAAGCTATCCTCCTTCATTTTCACCGACAATATTTTTGATAGGGATCAACCACCAAGTACAAATCTAGAGTTAACTAAAAATAGCTTTAGGTAATACTGGATTAACCTACCACTATAAAATTGTATTTATGGGTTAAGAATAGGCAAGATATTTTATTAGTACTTGCACATAGGCTAAGTACTATTGTATAGTTTTTGAGTTTTTAATGTTAACTATTGATTGAATGAACTATTCTACATCAATGAAAATAAATTATTTTTTATATTTCATTATAAGTTTTCTCATTTGTAAAATATAGATGCAAATTATTTAACTTTATAATATCTAGAAATTAATTTTTGATCATCTCATTGGATGAATGCATTTGAAGTCTTATTACATGAGTGAACCAATTAAAATTTACCACTTCTCCTTCCATACTACATAGTTTTTGGGCTTGGAAACAATTTTTGTTTTTTTATCTTTAATTGGGATTTTCTTTAATATTTTTCTTTTTTATATTAATTGTATATTAAAAATTTTAAATTATATTACATGAGTTTATTTTAGTATATAACTCACTTTTTTTAAAGTAAATAAAAATATTATAAATATATGATATAATATAATATATATTTATTCTCATTTATATATGTTTTAAAAATATTTCAAAATTTATTATGTGTTAATTATGCAATAATAAATATTTGGGTAAATAAATGTGTGATATATTTTCCTAAAAATATTATAATTTGAATTAAACATAGTAAATAAATATTTTATTTTATAATAATAAATTATTTTTTAACTATAGAAATATAAGTTTTTTTATTATAAGATTTAAATTGTTGATTAAATAAAGTAGTAGAGAGTTATGTTATAATCTATTTTTTTCAAAAAATAATTTATTTTATTTGTTTAAGTAAGTCTACTCAAATAAAAATATGTAAAACTAAAATATATAATTAAAATATATATTTTATATTTTATGTTTTCCTTATATAATTTACATATAATTACAAAATGTCACCACTGAACCCAAAAATAAATAAAAAATAGATGACTGAAGGTATCTCCTGAATACATATCAACATAACGATATTTGAAGATCTTATACCAAACCGTTGGAGAAATATAGTACTAACCAATGTGCCACTAAACATACAGATACTGACCAAAAAACCACCGGCAAAATACCTCGAATGCCATTACAAACAAGGGATCACCCTGGTATTACCTCTAACCAGGACCACTTAACCTTTATACCAAAATTTTACCCCAAAATATATGAAACGGAATCCAAGTCATCAAAAAACAAAAAACAAAATATATGAAATGGATTATGAAGCAAGCAAAGGATATTGAACCCGAGTTAGAAGAAATCAAAAAACAATTCACTAACACAGTGATGAAAAAGGAGTTGAAGATTATTTTCTGATGAGTCCTGAGGAGAATGAATTATGCAAAAGAGAAATTGAAGAACTATTAACACTGGGTTTCATCTCTCCATCTTCCCCATTTTCTTGGCTTGCCATATTTCACTTGTAGAGTAAGAGACCATTAACATATAATTGTATTGTTATTAAAAATAAATATTCAAAATAAATTTTTGAGAGATTTTAAGTTTTATAGATCTATAATATCAATTATTCAAATGTTCAGTACACTAACTTATAGATGCCTATTTCAAATCATACTCTTTATGATATTAGGTGCCTTCACAAGAATATATCTAGTGTATTATTCAAATGTAAGTACACGATAATATCTCAATATACTTATAAAAATAACTTAAAATTTAAACTAAATTTACTTGTAAAAATAAGATAATTATTTATCAAATTATATAGACAAATATAAATTTACTATTACACAAGTTAATATTTAAGTAACCTCAAAACTATAGCTAATTTAAGATTTAAAGACTTCTACACTTACCATAATAGTTGAGCATGCCAAAATCATACTCATGATTTCTTTATTTCAATAAAAAAATTTAATACTTTCAATGCACAATATATTAAACAATTGAAGTGATAAAAATATAATAGTTTATAATAATCAAGCCTCTCCATCTTATGAAAACTATTTAATAGATTGTAAAAAGTTTGTTTAATTTTTATAGTGTGGTGAAAAGGGTTGTGCCATGTATATAATAAAATAGATTTCTTTCAAAACCATAAGTAAATAATTAATTATGTATAAATATTCCAAACAATATATAGAATGAATTGAAGGATTGAGATTGGAAGCCAAATCTTATAACATAATGGATAATAGATGAAATATTTCTAACAATAGATTAGATATTTACACTCCCTAGTCATTAACATTCTTAGAATTGATCATGACAACATAATGATAGCTTATTTATTTTCATTGTATTTTTTAATTTTTTTACTTTTTGCAATTTAAAATTCAACATATATTAGTAAATATTAATATACATTTACAATTATTTTAATTCTAATAGATTTACAACACAGCTTAAGAATTGATTATAGTTGTATTAGTTTAGTTAATTCATAATTATATATTAAATAGTATATGCTTGATATATTTGTATCATTGAATAATTTACCATTTTATGTATTTAAATAAAACAATAAAAGTGCAATTATGTCATCATGTAAAAATATAAGAAGTACAAAAATATTCTAAAACTTGTATTATAGATCTAACCCCTAAACCTTTTGATTTAAAAAAAGTTACAAAACAAGAATTATTTTCTTTCTGTTTTGACAGATAAATTATAATAAATTTAAATAATTATTTAGTTTAAATTTTTAAAAATTATATGCTAATATAATTAAAACTATAATAAAGACAAGTACTTAGCCACTACGTGACACTTGTTTCTTATGCAACCGTTGGGAAAAAATCTTCTACGTGTAATAGCATAAATAGACAGTGAAGACATGAAATAATTCTTTTACATATACGTTGTTTCTGAATTGAATAAACAGAGAAATACAGTAAATTTTATAACTGTTCACTGTGTTATTCTGAGTGCATTCCATTTTCAGTTCTGTGCTGTTTCAGATCTCTTTTCCCATAATGTTGTGAGAGCTATTTTACATTCCAGTCATTCAGAACGACATTCCATACAAATAATATATTACCGAGCTCCACTTTCCTTGTCTTCGTCTCCCGTGAGATGATAGAATGTAGGAAGATTTAAAGATCAAGATAAACAAAAGAGCACAATACTTAGTTTATTCCTTATATATTTTTATAAAACGCTTATCGAGTGAACAGCTAAACACGCAAACATAAATGACCCATGGAAGTACATGACGAGACAACACATACTTAGAGTTTACGCGGACAACAGAGCACAATGGACAACACAACACATACTTAGAGTTTTGTTTACGCAGACTTTACTGCTCAGTCTGCAATCACGTGCCGTAATTACCATTTGTTGGTACCCCCTGATTGCTTGTCTATGTTCTGCTGCTTGTTCCCATCGCCTATGTTGGACTGATTGCTTTGACCGTTCTTGAGGGAGGGTGACAA
>BSBK01007814.1:0-5000 GCA_027943335.1 Chamaecyparis obtusa | reverse complement strand
ATTTTCCTACATGGTTTGTGTTTTATAACTAACTTTAAAAATATCTACCTAAAAATATATAACTTACAATAAGGGACACTATAGATTTTCTTTGTTATTTTCTGAATTTTAAGTTTTTGTAATCATTAAATAAGACTACAAAATTTAGAATGGAATACACTCTTATATGAATGTGATTATTCTAGGTAAAAATAATAATAACCATACAATATTTAATGCATAAATAATGATCTCTCTATTGTGTTCATATATTTCTCCTAATTCTAGATATGTACTCACAACAACAACAAAAATATTTTGAACTTTATGCAACATAAAACTATATGCATAAAATAATATATGAACATGGTTACATTTAATTTCAAAAAATAACTAATATCCAAAAATTATTTGAATTCTCCTAATTGATTAAAAATCTAGAAATGTGAAGTTAGTGACCACATTGACCAAGATAGAATTTACTAATGGTTTTCATGATGTTTACAGTGGTAGGGTTATTTTCTAGATTTAAAATAATGAAGCCACATAGTGGAAAATACATGTATTTAAATAACAAACCATGAATAACTATAGAATGGCTCTAGCATCTAATCCTAGCAGAATGTCTATATTAGTTAAATAAAATTTGGCTATGTAAGATAATATTAAGATTGGTGTTTTTTAATAGGGAAAAGTATATTTTGAAGGGAACCCAAAACCAGAGTCTAAACAAACAATCAAAGAAATGTTACTAAGAAAAAATAGAAGCTAAAAAGTACCTAAGTAAAGAAAACTAATTTCATAACATCATATTGAGTTCATATTCCAACAAGAGTCCAAATCACAAAATAATACACCTTAGGGTTTTAACATGATCCCTTAACCTTGAAAATAAAACCAAGAATTTTACCAAGGTCTCTTAAGCTAAACATCAAGAAAAAAATTATAAGGTCCTTAAAATGTGTCATCCATTATGTTGGCTAAGTTTTCCATACCTTCAAGATCTAGTAAAAATTTGTTTATTTTTTAAAGGCTGGGTCTTTGTTTTCCTTAAGGTTTCCCAAATTCATTGAGCTTATGCCAAAAAGCCCTACCCTTGGTCTATTTTCATGTTACCTTTTCCATGGCACTTAAGTCCCTTTTCTAGCACATGGTCTTTTTTTTTTTTTTTTTTTTTCTCTTGTTCACCGAGTCTCGTAATGTCTAAGTGTTAAGTAATTTTATCCAATGATCGGGTGACTAAGGAATCTCTTATGGTAATCATTGAATCTCTAAATTCTTAGTAGTTAGTAGCTTTCATTCAGTGACCTGACGAATGTGCTTTTCTCCATGTCTCTGAATATGTGGTAGTGATCCCTTAGCATCTACGACTCAATGAAAGAAGTTACCTCTTGATCTATTAATTCTAGCAATTAGTGGCCTTGCATCTAGAGACCCAACAAATAAACTATCTCTAGATCTCCGAGCATGGCAGTTAAGTTTGTAAACATTTAGTGATCTGACAACAAAATTAGAAGAAAATGGCCACTTTTTTTTAGTCACATGTTCTCAATATAGTTGACGTCTTAGGATTAAAAGGGCATAAATACTAGTTACATGCAAATATAACCAATATCAAAAAAATAGTAAACCACACAGAAGAGAACACAAGACACAAAGATTTAACGTGGTTCACCCAATCCCAGGACTACATCCACCAATGATGATCCAATATTATTACTATCCAGTGATTACAACTTGATTAAAATCTGTAATCCCTTATAGCTCAATGCCACCAAAAGAAGCTACTAAAAACATACATTATGAAATCCCTAACCTTAAGCCATATTATACAATATTTTAATGCTTTAGGGTTAGAATGAGTTACAACACATTTGACTCAAAAAATATTTGAAAACCCTGGCGAGGATGGGAGGAAGAGTGTACAGTACTTTCCTGATCAGTCACCATGAGCCAACAATCTCCCACTTGGTGACTGATCAGGATCCACACTAAGAAACCTCCTACTTGGAGACTAATCCTATAGCAATACCGCTACCATATGAGGCTCCCACTAGATCAAACCATCCTGGACTTAGTTGTTCCTTTATTATGTTTATTCTAGAAGAGCAACTGAAGCTAAACATGAGTTCAACTTCTCCCTTGTCACTACCTTTGTAAACATATCTACTGGATTATCATTTGCATGTATCTTTTCCAACTTTAAATACCCATCATCCAAAACTGACCAAATGAAATGGTACCAAAACTTTATGTATTTTTTCTTTGATTGCAAAGCATAATTCTTCACAAGATGAATGTAACTTTGGCTCTATGTATACATACAGTTATCTATTTTTAGATGTCCCAATTATTCCATGAAGAATTGAAGCCATATCATCTCCTTGGCTGTCTCTATAGTAGCAACATACTCTACCTCTGTAGTGGATAAAGAAACCACCTTTTTTAGTCAAGAAACCTAACTCACTATTGTCCCACCAACTATAAATACATAGCCTGTAGTACTCCACCTACTATCTATATCTACTGCCAAATATGAGTCAACATAGCCTTGTAAAAAAGTAGTAGAGCCCCCAAAGGGTAAAAACTTACTGGATGTACCTCACAAATATCTAAGAATCCATTTGACTGCATTCCAATGCTCAATTCCATGGTGACTCATATACCAGCTAACGACTCCTAATGTGTGTGCAATATCTGGTCAAGTACATACCATGGCATACATTAAGCTCCCTACAATTGAAGCATAAGGTACCTTGGACATTTTAGCCTCTTCTTATGGTGTCTTAGGACACATCTCCTTAGTAAATTTCAAATGACCAGGCAAAGGTGTGCTGACAGCTTTTGCATTCTCCATAGAGAAACATTGCAACACCTTAATCTAATCAACCTAAGATAAAGTCAGCTTCCTATTTTTCCTATCTCTGTAAATTTTCATACCAAGGATTTGGTTTTGTTACCCAAATTTTCCTATCTTATACAAATTTGGCTAAATCTATCCCAAGGTCTCTATTTTTACCCTGCCAAGCATCCTTGAAATTTTCATGGTGCCATGTTTTGTTCTCTGGCCTCTACAAATTTCTAAAGTCCCCTGGTCTACAGTCAAAAAAATTCATAAAGCTAGCCATTATAAGCAAAAAAACCCTAGGTCACGTTCTAATTTTGTGTTACCTTTTTGGGCCACTTAAATCCCTCTAAACGCATGTTCCCTTTAAAAGTGACCACCTTCATGTGTTAAGTCTCTAGGTTGTTGGCCGGGGTCCCTTTTAGTATTTCCTACAAAAGCCTAGGTCTTCCCGACAAATTTTTCCTCCTGATCTCCCCTTTTTTACTTGTGCCTATTACATGTTCACATGGAATCTTCTGAGCCCATGTGATCATGTGACAGGATGACACCTATCTCAGGGGGCTGATTTCTCAGTCACAAATAAGATCCAATGGTTATCACCTGATCTCATGGAATCTTTCGGTCCCATGCGATCATGCGACAATCATTGATACGATATCAGCATCACAGCACTTCAACTTTGTGTGGGTCCATTTCCATGTAGTCTAAGGTGTCCACTTCTAGTTGGCTATGAGTTTGGTGACATGGAGAGGTGTCAGCGGGGCCTGGTGGCTGTCTTTCCTCAAATATTTGATAGTTGTCACATGTTTGCAAGGAATATTCCTTGCCCTTATAATCATGCAACAACCGTTGATGCTTCTTTATTGCGATGACTCTAATAGTGGGTCCTCTTTTCTGAAGTGCCGACTCCTCATTGGTTGGGGTTTTGAACAGGTGAAATTTTGTCAATGGGGTCGGCTTCCTCAAAGGATTAAGTTCCAAGTAGGATCAATGATCGTCACTATACTGCCAAGGTAAGATGCATGCTATTTAAGCTGGCAGTATAACAACAACCATTTGATGAAGATAAAGAAGGCCGTGGGTCCGTGTTGTCAGATGGGCTGATGTGTAAAGCTTTTGATTGATCACAAACTGGTGATGTGGAAATATGTCAATGGGATCGTGTTAGAGGGTCTGCAGATGTGTCAGAAAGGCTAAGATCTATGGTGGTCATATGATCTCATAGAATCTTCTGACCTTATGAGATCAAGCACCCACTGTTAGATTGGAATCTCAGTTGTAGTGGGTCCGATGTCAGAAAGAATGCGACGTGGATCCGTTTGGTAGCATTTGATTGGTTGGTGAGTGTGCAACATGGAGTTTGTCAGCGGGCTCATGGGGTCAGTCTTCTTCAAAGCATTTAACACCCAGTTTGATCTTGCGGTCGTCATTATACCGTTTGGTCAAGATGCTCATCCTTTAGCATCATGGTATAATGACAACCGTCCGATGTGCTCTCAGGGCCATGGGTCCAAGGTCTACCCTATCACATTGATTTTCTCACTTCCAATTGGCTGCTGACTTCCACGATGGCATTTGACTTGTCAGAAGGGTTTTAGACTATTTTAAAAGGTGCATCGCAAACATTCATCTATCGGGGAAGTTTCACATCGACGATTGTGTTTAATTTGAAGCTCTGTTAGCCATTACCATTTGAATTCAAATCTTCTGCGAAGGTTTTTGCTAGGGTTTTCATTTTTGCGGCCATGCACGACATTTTGAGTAGTTGGGATTTAATTCTTTAGGATAGGGATGGTTGGAAGGATGATGATAGATGATCTGATTGTCGACACCATGGATTTTATAGAGTACCATATCATGTTGAGGCTTTAATGTGCTTGGGGCCAAATTTTGCAGGGTTAATCATTTTAAACCCAAATATCTTCAGGATCAGATTTAGAGCCTTCATGGCAAGGCCGAGTTATAGGAAGGTTGGTGAACTGAGGTTGCTTGACTGTAGGTTGATTTCAGTATAGAGATGGGCACGCAAACAATATATGATCGGTTGAGATATTTTAATAAGTAACATTTATGGTCAGAAATGATAGGATTAGGGTTTGATTATTATATGTAAAAATCCATGTAACCCTAGTTAGGTTTTTGACTCCTACCTGCATGTAGTTGAGTATGTATA